>JAVIAB010000108.1:47778808-47963808 GCA_032433765.1 Megaustenia siamemsis | reverse complement strand
TAGATAGATAGATAGATAGATAGATAGATAGATAGATAGATAGATAGATAGATAGATAGATAGATAGATAGATAGATAGATAGATAGATAGATAGATAGATAGATAGATAGATAGATAGATAGATATTAAGATAGATAGATAGATAGATAGATAGATAGATAGATAGATAGATAGATAGATAGATAGATAGATAGATAGATAGATAGATAGATAGATAGATAGATAGATAGATAGATAGATAGATAGATAGATAGATAGATAGATAGATAGATAGATAGATAGATAGATAGATAGATAGATAGATAGATAGATAGATAGATAGATAGATAGATAGATAGATAGATAGATAGATAGATAGATAGATAGATAGATAGATAGATAGATAGATAGATAGATAGATAGATAGATAGATAGATAGATAGATAGATAGATAAGATAGATAGATAGATAGATAGATAGATAGATAGATAGATAGATAGATAGATAGATAGATAGATAGATAGATAGATAGATAGATAGATAGATAGATAGATAGATAGATAGATAGATAGATAGATAGATAGATAGATAGATAGATAGATAGATAGATAGATAGATAGATAGATAGATAGATAGATAGATAGATAGATAGATAGATAGATAGATAGATAGATAGATAGATAGATAGATAGATAGATAGATAGATAGATAGATAGATAGATAGATAGATAGATAGATAGATAGATAGATAGATAGATAGATAGATAGATAGATAGTTTAGATAGATAGATAATTATTTGTGGACTGTGATGAGCTTTCTCAAATTTTTCTTGGTATTCCTTGCATTTACAAGACGAACGCGCACCTCTTTGAGCTAGCCACATAACAATGCACAGCTCTACTACCATTGGTTGGTTAATGTTGAAATAAATGGTTTGCTCCGCCCTATAAGACAACATCCATAATGCTATATATATGTCTACAGTAATAAAATATTTCTAACCTGCACAAAGATCTGATAGAGCTTCAGTCTAAACGAATGTGTGGGTAAATTGATACAAATCTGATACTTGATTAGAAAATAATATATAATATTTAAACTTTTCATTTGATCGTGTTATCGTATTGGGTCATACATTGTGATTACTTCTTATGTGTAGAATGTATTATAAGTGTTGATCAATTCAAAGGTAAAAAGATATTCAGATGAAAAGAAGTTCTCGCGAGCTAATAAAACGTTCCATTTGGGATATATTTCAAGTCTCTTTTTTGTAGGTGGACGGTGGAATGCTTCTATTAATTGTCTTAAAGTTTGCAATTAATTCATGTATTGACATTTAGAACGTGTCAAAGGCATGTATAATACGGGATGAGCCATAGTTTCTCTGTTCTTTTAAATAATACACATTCTTATAATTAATACATAATATATAAATAAAATTAAATATTTTCGATATAGTTTTATCCCGTGTCTGGGGGGCAGCGGACTCTCAGCGTGTGGTTGTTGTATGTACTTCACGCCTAATATCTAATATTAAGTTAAGCCCGTTTGTGGACGATACATCTATCCTATCAGCTAGTAGGAAGCGTTTATGCATGTATATACATTATACATCACAATTGATGTAAATATAACTGTCAACTATATTAAAAGCAAATGTATTTTTTTTCAAACTTGGAGTCCTCACACGTTTAATGAATAATATTTTCGAAGCTGTATGTTTACCTCTCTAATACCTAGTAGCAGTCTTTAGTGTCAAGTCTCATACAAAAAAACCACACAAAGATAATCCACTACACTCCATATGTGAGGTGAAACTTGATCCGTGATTATTTATTCGATTTTCTACAATTGTGTTATAATTTATGTTAAATTCTGTCCATGTACACACATGCACATATCTACATACTCCAACACAGGCGCCATCATGATGTTTTTCGCAGCAGCTATTGGTGCGGCACTTGTATCTACGATATCCTGCGAACCGATTGGTAAGTTATTATTTACGATCACGTTTGTAGTTAGAGCTATCGTTTATCTCTTAGCTTCAACTTTCATGTATGCTTTACTCACAACTTTAATTATATCCCACTATATAGTTTTGTGGTCACCACTGTGCTTTTACCAAAATCGTCAAGCACTGTATATCTCACAACTATGCTTAAAAACCGCAGTATTCTCTCATTTTCATTTTGTTATACAATAAATGTTTGTTTCATTATAACCAGCGTAAGATTTATTGTTTGCATTTACTGTATTATTATTGTTACATTATTGTTTTGTTTTATCAATATTAACACTCCCTATTATTTTGGTGTCCTTTGTTATCCTTCTAGTATTTGTAATCAATGAAGTAAGGTTCTCTTCTCAAGTACATCCATTAATTTTTATATCCGATTTAAATTGGATTAATCTGTCGTAAAATGTGTGTCCCCTTTATCATTGTAGTATTGATGCGGTTCTTGATTAATTTAATTAATGTGAGGTCATTAGTTCTCAATATCACTTGCTGAGGTGGATACAAGTTATGTATGCATCATCAGCGCGCCATATGTTTGTTTCTTAATTATGATTATGATGATAATGATGGTGCCCATAATTTTTACAGACCTTCGGCACATGATTTATGAGGTGATGCGGTCAGTATTACGGTGCTTTACTTTCCTAGAAAAAAATTCAGCACATATTTAAGGCTGGGTGAACCTGGAAGCCATCGATCAGGATCGAACCCAACCTCTTGTTCTGTATAGTCTAGTTCATTAACCACTGAGCTATTGTAGCTTCCGACGAATCCATAGGCGCTTCAATATGCCTCGAAGAGAATGATGGCCATATGCACAAGCTACTTAGAGCAGCCTTTAAATCCACGGTGTGTGTAGGTATCTGCTGAAAATTGTGCTTGGACAGCGTCCATATTTGTGACCTACTCTTTTCGAATTGAACTGTCAACGGTTCTTTAACGGGCGCGATTGAACATGGGACCTCCAGTGAATTGCCGTTACCCGTGAGTGCTAGACATCGGATCTCACTACCCAAGAAACCAAGGGAGGGCAACGTCATAAATGAAACCACATAATTTTCTTTCCTATTTAAAAAAAAATAAAGTCACCACCACTCCCGGTATGCTTTAAACTCATATCCTTCTTCTCCTAAGGCCGTCGTTCTACCTCTAGACTACCCAGTCCATAATCACATGTGTGTTGTGTACGACATCCAATAGTAACAGTGTCATGTTGTAATTTACTATTTGTTTATCTAACGTCGTCACGCTACATTTTCTACATAGAAGTTTAATAGATAATGCTCTAAGATGCACACCTTGGACGTACCAAATTATGCTAGTGTATCATTTTCTCAAAATAAATCGCTCTGGCATGTTGGTAGTCATATAAAGTATATTTATAATCAAATGAAAACCCCATATCTAAATTTACCTGCCCACAATCAAATGCTTTCGAGCAGTCAATAAAATATAATGCGTTGGAAATACAACATCCATGTATTAAGGATGAATGAATAAGACTTGCCCGTCTTGCATTAATGTGGAAGTGATCTGGGAAAAGAAAACGAAAGACCAGAGGAATCGCAACGCAGATCAGTTAATATGGAATGATCAATCACGAGCTTAAGAAGAATTTAAGAACTAAAGGAACAAGCAGCTGCTCGTCAGTCTTGGTGAACTTTGATTTCCGTCCCATGTGACGTTAAATGAATGAAATTAATGAATCACTCACACAAATATATATATATATATATATATATATATATAATTATTGTGTATTCTGCATATTTAAATGACGTTTCTCAAATGAAATATGTGATCTATTGTTTATACATCTCTTCGATACCAGCTTGAATTATGATAACCTTCTCGTGCAGTTTTCTCTGGGCTTTATCCATGACAAGTATAAGAAAGATCTAGCTCGCATGTCTGATCAATGCCAATTTCTGTTCTTCGTGCCTTCTTTGAGTTGTCTTGCATGTATTGACATGACTGAAAATCGTTTCCAGTCTTTGGTAACATTCAGCTGAACAATATATGTGTTTTTCTTTACATATTGCACGATATACTTTCAACTCTTTACTCTCTCTACTTAAATGAGCCATGTTGTCACTCTTCTGTATCAAGTTGCTTTTTCATTCTTCAGATTCCTTGCAAGCCATTTTCGTCAAATGGCGGCTCTGTTTTCGTCTGCGCTGTTGTAATTATCGAACTCAGTATAGATGTCACTGCACAATGTGTCTTCTCTATATAAACATTAACATCATATAATGCTACAAGATTATAGCCACCTTCTGTTGACCTCATCATGTCTTTTTTGGTATGGGAGAGCCTAAACGTCTGTGGTCGCAATAGCAGGTCGGCTCAACAATTGCTGACCAAGACCTAGCAGTTCTACCTACTCGGGATCTCTCCTAGTAACAGCCTGCGCCAAGACACTGGCTAACATAAGCTAGGATCATAGCCTGGGACTAGACGAATGATGAGACTGGGATGTCATGTGACTTTTAGACCTGCCACATAATTTAGTAAGAGGTCACCCTGCCCGCATCGACTCGTGGCTTTACTTCAATAACAATCAAGGACATATTGTTTTGGTATAAAGTTTAACAAATTATAGATTTCATGTCTTAAACAAACTGGTATCTCTACCATTAATTTATTATATTTTGTATTAAAACTTAACATTACAATGAAATCGACCGTTGTCCATGACACTGGACTTATTTTCCAATTAAAAAAAAATATTGACGGTAAGGACCACCACACAGAAATGAATGGATACGTGGTCAGACACTGGTTGTAGAACGATCCTCTTCCAATCCTGGATAGACATTCATGCCTAGTAATGATAACGCATCTTATCACACTGGTGTGTCCGCAGAAGACAAACTACCAACTGCATCTAATAAAAAAGATCAAATTAGGACATTTCTTGCTAAGAAAAACGTCAAATACGACGACACATATTTAAAACCCTTGCTGTTGCAGCTCGTAAAGAATACAAATAAAACAAAGGCGTCTCTTATTGACACAATCATTTATTTTGTCACTCTTCTCTGTGACTCCCAACATATCATGCGCGCCTCAATCCGACCGAACCTGTTTGAGCTAAAATCAAAGGACAAGTAGAAGACCAGAACAGGACATTTAAAAAGTGTGATGTTGAAGTTCTGACACGTGAGGCCCTTTAAAAAAAGGACATTCATTTCGGGGAGAAGTGTGTTGCAAATATGCTCCGTGAGGTAAATGACTACTGGGAAGGAGATGGATTGCAATTTGTTCAGCCATTAACCATTTTTAACTTATTGTTCAGCCATTAACCATTATTAACTTATTGAAATCGACATATTCGGAATGATGGAGACCATATTGTGATTACATGCTGAATAACAGCATGGGATGGTTAAGTGTATGTTGAGAAATGGTTAAGTGTTTGTGCAACGGAAACACATATATTAACTAATAAAAATCTGTCTACCATAATCCAATTTCGGGAGCTTGTAGGACAGATTGGTGTCTAATGGTGACCGAATGGCAGGACACATTGTAGCAAATTGGAGTCATATTTACGATTACAATTAACAACAAACACAAAACACACTTAATCTTTAAAAGTATTGTATTGACCTGCCTTTGAAAAGCTTTTAACTTAAAATTAACATGTTTACTGCAAAACTAAAATATCAACCAACTTATTTGTAATGGTCCTAAAAGATCAAAGGTATTCATCGATGTGCAAAATCTGTAGCAACTGTGGAATAAAGAATAGCAATAATTTTTGCGTCACGGGGATTCTAAGGATGCATTCATGAACTACTGTGATATATCAGGTAGCTTCCATAAAAATGAAAACAAACATGCTCTTAAACGGACTATAGTTACCGCCAAAGCATCACATCCAACATTTCTTTGACTTGAGCCGTGAAAATCCATGAGCTGTGATACGACTGTGACGAAAATGAGATCCTTCAGTGTAAATGACTACCTCACATTCATGTAAATGACTACCTCACACTCATGTAAATTTCTACTTCACACTCATGTAAATGACTACCTCACACTCATGTAAATGACTACCTCACACTCATTAAATGACTAACTCACACTCATGTAAATGACTACCTCACACTCATGTAAATGACTACCTCACACTCATTTAAATGACTAACTCACTCTCATGTAAATGACTACCTCACACTCATGTAAATGTTTATAGATCAAGGCCTGTACCTCTTCCTCACGATCACATGGTTTTGTTGCCTATATTCTCTGTTCAAATTGATACAAACAGAAAAAGGCTCTCGTCCCAGGTTCAATGACCGGAAGTCACAAATATGTAGCACAACGTTGTCAGCTCGAGCCATCCATAATTTTACTTGTAGACGTGGGGGTTGAGATACCACGAGAAAGAATGAGAGGAAGAGAGAAGTCGGGATTGTCGGAGGTGAATGACAAGCCAACCGGAAGCGATAACCCACGTGAAAATAAAGACATAGAAACACATCTCGAGGTGCGGGGGTGTAAAAGCGTGAGTCCGAAATAGTTGACAACCGGAAACGATAATAGAGACCACGAGAAAGAGAAGAGAAACATATGAAACAGACTATCTCGAGATTTTCGAGGGTGTATTAGCGTGAGTTCCGAAATAGACGACAAGCAACTAGAAAAGAAACAATATGAAACAGACTATCTCGATTTTTGCTGGGGTGTATTAGTCGATAAGCTAAACACATGGATCGATTTGATTGGAGGAGCCGACAAATATTTAAAGAGGAGACACAAATAAACGGGATGATTTTCTAGGAGAAAATCAGAGATGAGACACGCGTAGTTGTAGAGAAAGCGGCCACATGTGTGGTCCACCAAAGGGGCTAACCACAGCCAACGTAGTAAGCAGTGATGAAGTAAGTGTAGACCAAGGATTTTCTAGGAGAACAGCAGAGATAACACACCCGTAGATGTAGAGAGTTCTGAACGGTCATAGATGAAACCTCGAGGATTAGGTTATGAGTTTCCAGAGAATTAAAGTCCACGAGCTAAGTATACTAGACTTAGACCTAAGGAGGTCGTTCAATGGGGAACGGTATCCGCTTAAGTGAGTAGATAAGTAGAGAAGTGTGTGGGACTAGGGTCCAGTGACAAGTGCCATTGCTACCGGGAAACGTGTGAATGACTTTATTACCAACATTGGTCATGTAAACATGTTAAACGCGTCGACCATGGATTGGGCTGTGAAATGAATACTGTTTGCATATAAGTGTTCTAATTTGGTTTGTCCAACAGTTAGCAAATCACGCCTGGCGAAGAAAGAATGGAAACGTTAAAGGAAAGAAACAAAAAGTCGCAGGCACAACACAAGTCGAAGTATAAAACACTATACTCTAACACGGGAGACGTTTTAACGTGTTGAGGGTTCCCAAGCGAGGGAATGTCGTGCTTGACCAAGATCCAGGAGGCCAGTAAGGTCATGGCATGTGTGTCGCCTGTCATATTGCACGGCCAGAGACTAAAGCAGCTGAGTATAACAGCTGAATCACGAATGATTGTCCAGCTGTATCTATCCAAAATTAGAGTACCAATTGTCAGCGGTCCATGTCGAAGTAACGTCAAGAAACTCCATCAAGACGCAAATACTTCCTCCTGATGATAAAGTCCTTTGGACGAGCAAATATCTTCCTCCTGATGATAAAGTCCTACGGACGAGCAAATATCTTCCTCCTGATGATAAAGTCCTACGGACGAGCAAATATCTTCCTCTTGATGATAAAGTCCTACGGACGAGCAAATATCTTCCTCCTGATGATAAAGTCCTACGGACGAGCAAATATATTCCTCCTGATGATAAAGTCCTTTGGACGAGCAAATATCTTCCTCCTGATGATAAAGTCCTACGGACGAGCAAATATCTTCCTTCTGGTGATAAAGTCCTACGGACGAGCAAATATCTTCCTCTTGATGATAAAGTCCTACGGACGAGCAAATATCTTCCTCCTGATGATAAAGTCTACGGACGAGCAAATATATCCTCCTGATGATAAAGTCCTTTGGACGAGCAAATATCTTCCTCCTGATGATAAAGTCCTACGGACGAGCAAATATCTTCCTCCTGGTGATAAAGTCCTACGGACGAGCAAATATCTTCCTCCTGATGATAAAGTCCTACGGACGAGCAAATATATTCCTCGTGATGATAAAGTCCTACGGACGAGCAAATATCTTCCTCCTGATGATAAAGTCCTACGGACGAGCAAATATCTCCTCCTGATGATAAAGTCCTACGGACGAGCAAATATATTCCTCCTGATGATAAAGTCCTACGGACGAGCAAATATATTCCTCCTGATGATAAAGTCCTACGGACGAGCAAATATATTCCTCCTGATGATAAAGTCCTACGGACGAGCAAATATCTTCCTCCTGATGATAAAGTCCTATGGACGAGCAAATATCTTCCTCTTGATGATAAAGTCCTACGGACGAGCAAATATATTCCTCCTGATGATAAAGTCCTCCGGACGAGCAAATATCTTCCTCCTGATGATAAAGTCCTATGGACGAGCAAATATATTCCTCCTGATACATACTATTTTTCATCTGATGCTTATATATGATGATGACCAGTAGATCAGAACAATTACTGACCATGGAAGTCTATACATTACACTTATCACGTGTACATCGCCAGAACACATGGCCACGAATACAGTTCACATTAATTGTGGGTTCTCTATACATTTTACTGTAGAAGTGAGTTACTTTGCTGTGTTGGCCTCTGATAAATTCCTCGTTGGTCTTGTTTAGCTGATCAAGGAACTCTCAACATTCTTCCGAGAAATACCATCGTCGTGGCCTCTAATCGTTTTTTTAAATTTGTTTTTCTATCGTCCATGATTCACTTCCATAAGTGAGAATTGGCTCTAAATAGCATTGATGAACTCGCTTTCCCACTTCCATTGACATGCATATGTTTTGCACAATGTTTTTCTATGCTGTTTTGGCTGTGCAATTCTGCTTTTATTTATGTGGTATATATTCCTTATGATGTAGTTGTGTCAACATATTTGACACTTTCTACATGTTTCATTTGCCCCGCTTATTTTTATGTTGATGCTTGGTTCTTCGGTTACCTCTTCCATTGCTTCTGTTTTCTTTGCAAAGTTTCTGTTTCAGGGAGAAACAAATATTCACACTTGTGTCGTAGAAGCAATTATAATACTATATAAAGTGTTAAATATATGTTCCTTTACTGGCTGATACTTTTAAATGCAGCTTTCTCGGTTGGACTTAATGCGGATGCTCATCTTAATGTTGGGAGATTTGCATTCAACATTGAATTTGTGGATACGAATAAGACATTCGGAGACAAACTGCAAAATGCATTCGTGGTCCCTAAGGTAAATATATAGATATATAGATATATTTATATAAATTACACTAGGGTAAATAGCTAGATAGTTAGTAATTTAATTAATAAGTGATCAATTATTTAGTCAACTAGATAGTTATTTAGTAATTTAATTAGTCATTTGGTTACTTAGTTAGTTGAATTGTCCCTATACGATTCAATTAGGCATTTGGTCATTTAGTCAGTTAGCTAGATAGTTATTTAGTCATTCACTTAGTCATTCGGTCACTTAGTCAGTTAGCTAGATAGTTAATAATTCAATTAGTCATTTGATAACTTAGTAAGTTAGCTAGGTAGTAATTTAATTAGTCATTTGGTCACTTAGTAAGTTAGCCAGGTAGTAATTCAATTAGTCATTTTATCACTTAGTAAGTTAGCCAGGTAGTAATTCAATTAGCCATTTGGTCACTTAGTCGGGTAGCTAGACAGTTAGTTATAAATACAATTAGTTTTTTGGTTACGTAGTCAGTTAGCTACGTAGTTAGTAATTCAATCTGTCATTTGGTCACTTAGTTAGTTAGTTAGTTAGATAGTTCATTAGCAATTCAATTAGTCATTTGGTCACTTAGGTAGTCAGTTAGTTAGATAGATCATTAGTAATTCAATTAGTCATTTGGCCACTTAGGTAGTCAGTTAGTTAAATAGTTCATTAGTAATTCAATTAGTCATTTGGTCACTTAGTCAGTTAGTTAGATAGTTCATTAGCAATTCAATTAGTCATTTGGCCACTTAGGTAGTCAGTTAGTTAGATAGTTCATTAGTAATTCAATCTGTCATTTGGTCACTTAGTCAGTTAGTTAGATAGTTCATTAGCAATTCAATTAGTCATTTGGTCACTTATGTAGTCAGTTAGCTAGATATTTAGTTAGTAATTAAATTAGTCATTTTGTCACTTAGTCAGTTAGCAAGATAGTTAGTAATTAAATTAATCATTTGGTCACTTAATTAGTCAGTTAGCTAGATAGTTAATAATTACATCAGTTATTTGTTCAGTTAGTTAGCTAAATAGTTCATGAACAATCCAATTAGTCATTTGGTCATTTAGTTAATAAGTTAGCTATAAAGATAATTAGTAATGTAATTAGTATATTGGGAACTTAGATATTGAGTTAGTTAATCATCGAATTATCCTCCATCGCACATTGAACAACCATCCATGAGTGCTCAGATCTCCTCCCCAGCAAATCCCGCAACGGGAAACGATAAATTGAGCTACAAGTCTACCCACGATCTCCTCTTAGCTCTATATTTAGACATTACTACTGTTGGCTTCATAAAGAACCGGGCGTGTCGCATCGTTCTTGCTGTATCTCGAACATCATCGACATCATTGTCATCTGGCTCATCTTTTCGAGCATAAGGTGTTGACAATACTCTATAAAAGCTGAAACAAGTAACTAGGACTTTCTATGGGGAGGCAGAAAGAAAAAACAAAACCAGAAGGCGACACTTATAATATGTCTTTTCATAGCGCTCATAAAAATGGAACATATGCGACAAATTATAACAGAGACCAACAAATATGAAAACCATGTCCATATATCCATGTAGAAAACAGGATAAAAGTTAGAGAAAAAGTAGGAGAACGCAGATAGTTATCTAATTGGATAGATCAATGTGATGCGAAAAGAAGGTTTTGAGAACACTTTAACAACGGACAAAGTAGTTGGGAGAAGAGCAAAGGAAAACCAAGAGAAAATATATTGAACAGCCTAATCAAAAGCTTACAAAAATTTCCAGACTGAAATTATAACTTGCTTAAAGTACCGAGAGACGTGTAGAGAGATGAACGCCCACGCCAACTTGCACAGCACCTGATGAATATGGAACAGTTAACAACAGAATAGATACACATGTGTAAAAAACAGAGCACGGTTTAAATGATGCTGAAGAAGTGACAGCAGAAATGCACTATAGCAATTCGCAGTCCAAACAATTTCGTTAACAAGTAACGCACACAACAAACACACACAAAACAGATATGTCGCTGCGTCAACTTTCTGACACACATGCTTTCAACTATGTCTCTATTGAGTCTTATTTTGTGGTGACGTCCTTCTCTTCTACCGCCGTTACTTCCACCGACCGACATCTTGTTTCCATTTCTCTATGACGTTTGTTCCAGTTTCTGGAACTGTTTTAATAATTAATCTATTAACATAATGTGAAAGAAGACTACATAATCAACTTATAGACTACCTAAAAGATAACAATCTAGACGATACATACATACGACTAATATGTAATTTGTACTGGGAGCAAATAGCAATAATAAAATATAACAAAGAGAACTATACACCCATTGACAAAAAGAGGAGTAAAACAATAATGCATCCTATCACCAAGCTTGTTCAATCTATACACTGAGCAAATCATTAAAAACGTCGCAGAGCGGGCAGGCCTGAACATTAATGGAAAGATAATCAATAACCTAAGATATACTGATGATACTGTACTACTAGCAGAAAATCCTAAAGATCTGCTTGCTTGCGCGCACTCGTTGACGAAAGGGGTTTACCTCTTCATCGTCCGTCCTTAAAAGGATGTTAAGTGGGTGTGTCTGCGTTGTGTTGTGGTTTACAATCTTCTTCTTCGACCTTTTTAGCTCCCAGTGGAGCATAGGTCTTCAACAAACACTTTCCAAGTCGTTCTGTTTTTTGCCATTCTTTTAAGATCATTCCTTGTCTTCCCCATCATCTTCATCTCTGCTTATATCTGTCTTCTCCAAGAATTCCTTGGTCTTCCTCTTTGTCTTTTCCCCTGGGGATTAAAAAAAAGGGCCTGTTGTGTAATACTCTCAGTTGGCTTCCGTAGTGTGTGTCATATCCAGCGCCATCGTCTTCCCTGTATCTCTTTAACCACTGGTATTTGACTGATACATTTCCATAATTCTATGTTAGTGATTTTGTCCTGCCATTTCCATCCTTTTATTCTGCGTAATCATCCATTAACGAAAGTCTGTATCTTCGTGATTGTCAATTTTGTTATTCTCCATGTTTCACAGCCATATAATAGGACCGCTTAACATTTGAGTTGAAAAAATTTATTTTTGTATTTAACTTAATTTCTTTGGATTTCCATATGTTTCCCAGTGCAATGAAAGCTCCTATTGCTTTTGATATTCTTAATTTCGTATCATTTTCTGTTCCTCCTTCTTTATCTATATTACTGCCCAGAAAATGTAAGATTGTACATCTAATAGAGGTATTTCTCCTAGTTTTATTTGGTTATTGCCAACTGTATTAATTCTCATAATGTTGGTCTTATCTCTATTAATCTTCAGTCCTAGCTGTTGTGATCTCTCATCAAGTATGCTCATTTTATCCTGCATCTGTTGATGGCTGTGTGATAGGAGAGCTATGTCATCAGCAAAGTCTAAATCATCAAGTTGTTTGGTCAGTGACCACTGGATTACATTTCTGTTGTTTTGAGTTATTTTCATAATCCAATATATGGCCAGTAGAAAGAGAAATGGAGACAGAAGGCATCCCTGCCTTACTCATGTTTTTATTTCAAATGTTTCTGTAAGCTGTCCTTCATGCACCACCCTACATTTGGTTCCTTCATACATTGTTTTTATCAGGTTAATAAACTTTATGGGGATTTCGTAATGACTCAGCAACTTCCAAAGCATCTTCTGTCTAAACTATCAAATGCCTTTTCGTAATCTATGAATCCAATATAAAATGACGATTTTAGTTCTAAACTTTGTTTAACTATTATACGTAGAGTAGTTATTTGATCAGCACATGGTCTGTTCTTCCTAAAACCTACTTGTTCATGTCATAAATGTTTCTCTATGGCCTCTTTTAGTCTCTCAAGAATGATTCTGCTTAATATTTTTTTCCTGGCACTGATAGTAGCATAATTCCCCTATAATTTATGCACTCCTGTAAACTTCCTTTCTTTGGTAGTTTGATCATATAACCTTCTTTCCAGTCTTTATGTATTTCTTCCCTCTCCCAAATTTTACCTAATAGTTTATGTAGCATCTTGGTAGAGGTGTTAATATATGCTTTGATGGCTTCCGAAGGAATTTCATCTGGTTCTTTGGCTTTACCATTTTTCAATAATTTGATGACTTTCATTTTTTCTTCTTTGCTTGGTTTTCCACAGTTAACGTGTATCTCTTCTTCTGCTGGTAGTATATCTGGAGGATTAGCTGCGTTGTTTTGTGGTTTACAGTATAACTGTGATATTTGCGCTTTCGGCCCAACACATCCGACTTCAGCTTGACATTTTTAAGTACCGGGTTGTCTTCCCTCTTCGATCCAAAATCGTTTGGCCAGACTAGACATGCTAGTATGTTGTTAGAGGCACCACGGAGAGTTTGAAACGGGTTCTGGATGGATCTGGTTCATCAATCCTCTGGGTCGTCAAAGCTCTGTGTCGCTGACAACTCCTAGCTTCTGTTCTGTGAGGCGCGCCTTCGCCTCATTAAAGATCTAAAACAATTACTTAATGTAATAAACATGACAAGCAAAAAATATTGACTAGATATGAATATAAAAAAAGACTAAAACAATGATCATAAACAAATAAAATTATCAAGACCTACAATTAATTATTAAAGTTGAAGGAATATATCTGGAGTAAGTTCAGAGCTACAACTACCTGGGACATACTATAACCATCATCATTATCATTGTGTGCTGCATCGAAGTTTGTGTACCATCGAGGACCATTCCACACTGTCTCTTGCTTTGATGGTGCAGATTGTCATAGGTTGGTTGACATGTCCATCTGTTGATGTTATTCGTTCATGTTAGTCTTGGTCTGCCTATGCATCTTTTACCTTGTATTTTCACTTCTAATATTACTTTTATTACGCTATTGTCTTTTAACATGCTCCAAAAATTTCATTTGTCTTGTTTGAATTGTGTTTAGTAGTTCTCTTTCATTTTTAGTTGTTTTAAAACGTCATCGTTTGTTTTCTTTTCTTTCCATCCAATTCTACCTATTCTTCTATAAATCCATATTTCAAAGGCTTCAATTTTCTGTTCTGTTTTCTTGTCTAATGTCCATGGATCTGCACCATACAGGAATATTGAGAAGATGTAACATTTTGCTATTCTGAGTTTTCGCTCTAATGTCATTTGTTCTGATATTAGTATATTTTTCATATCATTAAAGTTACTTTTTGCCATATCTATTCTTGTGTTTATTTCTGTTTTACATTATCCATCGATATTTAAGTGAAATATGATTTATTCATCTTTGTGTTGTGTGTACGCGGTTCCACGGGCAAAGACATAGTTCGACAACAATGGCGCCGGCCGTGTATGTCCAACCGAATGTGAAAGTCTGTGACGGTGGATTGGGCGGAAGCCTCAGAAATGATAAACGGCATAGAAAGTGAAAAAAAGCAAAGTGTGTGGTACACATGAGGCATATTCAGAACACGAAAGACGAATATGGCAGACCACCGTGAACCGGATTGGAGCCTCATAACGTAACATTACAAAGAAAGCCATGGTGAGAAATTCTAACTTTTGATTTAGGAACGAACTAAAAATAGCTACATGGAATGTTAGGACCTTATACCAACAAGGAAACTTTGAGAAGCTTATGATAGAAGCAGAGCGATTGATATTTTAGTCATATCAGAAACAAGATGAAAATAAAGTTGATACATACAAGACGATATATATATATATATATATATATATATATATATATATATATATATATATATATATATATATATATATATATATATATATATATATATATACATACATTTATATATTCAGGTAACACAACTGAACATCAAAGAGGGATAGGCATACTAATAAAACGAGAACTAATATAATTATATAAATACCCACTAGACATACATTGATAGGAGGATTATATTAATAAAAATGAAGGCAACAACATTTGACATAGCAATAATACAGAAATACGCACCTACTCAAGATTTCACAGATGAAGAAATAGAACATACTATGAAGACATAAATAAAGTTATGAAGCAAGTCAAATCTTCAGACATCTTAATTGTAGTGGGCGATATGAATGCTAAAGTAGGAAAAGGTAGATATAAGACCATTATAGTAATCACGGTTTAGGAAAAATAAATTACAGAGGATTAATTGAAGTGATTAATTCAATTTTGTGAAGAAAACAGGCTGATAATATGTGACATTTACTTTGAGCAAGAGAAAGGGAAATTAAACACATGGAAAAGCCATGGAGATAGGAAGAGAAATCAAATAGATTACACGATAATAGACCGATTCCTGAACAGCGTCAAGAAAGCCAAAACCTATCCAGGAGCAAATATTAATTTAGAACACAATTCTGTAATGATTAAAATGAAAATCGAATTAAAGAGAAACAAACAAAAGACTCAGTACCAATAGATATAATAGCTTTAAATCAGAAAGATGTAAAAAAAAAAACGTATAAAGTACAAGTAAAGAACACATATCAGAAACTGCTAGAAGAAGGGTTTGAGCAGTACAAAAGAGAAAATCCTGAAGAAAAAGTCACATCTAAATGGCAATGCATACAAAACGGCATACATGAATCCTGTGACACCTTACCCATAAAAGAAAGTAACAAAAAAAATGGATAACTGACAACATCTTAGAAAAAATGGAAGAAAGAACACAAGCGAAGAACGCTGCCAGATACAAGAAAATTGATAATGAAATACACACAATGTGTAACAAGGCAAAAGCAGACTGGCTTAACCAAAGATGTATAGAAGTCGAAACTATGGAAAGTAAACAACATTTAAGAGTGATGCACACATAAATAAAGAGAATGACTAATAAAGACACAATAGCTGCAGGAAGCGAATATATTTCAAACAAAGAGGGAAGAATGCTAACAGACAACAAAGCTATAATCGATAGATGGCATGAATATATAACATAATTATTTCATGATGGAAAGGACAAACAACTATGTATAAAATGTACGTCCAGCTATAAAATCCTGAAATCTGCAATAGAAAATGCTATAAAAACAATGAAAATGGGAAAGGCTGCAGGACCTAACAATATACAGACAGAGATGATACAGACACTATAAGATGTTGGCATTGATGTGATCACAGATATATGCAATGATATATACCATTCATGATACATACCAAATGAACTAAAAACATCAACTTCCAATGCATTGCCTAAAAAAGAATGGTGCAGTGATTTTAGAACAATAAGCCTAATGAGCGAGGTAACAAAACATTTTACTAAAAGTTATAAAAGGAAAGTTTCCGAATAAAATTAATAATGAATTAGATGAGCAACAATTTTGTTTCAGGAAAAACAGTAGGACAAAAGAAGCCATATTCAGCATGGGGACATTGATTGAAAAGTACATAGCAATAAACAAACCAATATGTGCCTGCTTCATAGACTACACCAAAGCATTTGATAGAATACACAATAATCAACTTATGGACAGCCTAAAAGATATAAATCTAGATGATACAGACATACGACTAATATGTAATTTGTACTGGGAACAAACATCATTATTAAAATATAACAAGGAGAACTCTAAACCCATTGATATAAAAAGAGGATTAAGACAAGGATGCATCATATCAAAAGCCTTGTTTAATCTATACACTAAGCAAATCTTTAAAAACATCACAGAGATGCCAGACCTAAACGTTAATGGAAAGATAATCAATAACCTAAGATATGCTGATGATACTGTACTACTAGCAGAAAATCCTGACGATCGAAAACAATTACTTTATGAAATAAACATGACAAGCAAAAAATATGGACTAGATATGAATATCAAAAAGACTGAAACTGTGATCATAAACAAAGAAAATGTTCAAGACCTACAGTTAAATATCAAAGTTGAAGGAATATATCTGGAGACAGTTCAGAGTTACAACTAAGTGGGACATACTATAACTTTTCTTTGGTCTATCTACTATGCCATGCTATTTATAGTTCTCCTCCATAGTCCCCAATGAAACACTTCGGTGTTCACCTCTATACCTTTTTTCTGTGCTTCTTACCCCTCATTTGTTTTTATTGTACCCCACTCTCAGACATCTCACGCTTACCGCTTTTTGAGCACCTGTTAGTCTACTGTTCTATTCTTTCTCCTTTGTGTTTGCACACTGACCCCTGTGTGAACTCTTCTGGTTCTGTGTGCATTTGCACACATTTGCGCACATTTCTGCACATTTCTGCACATTAACGACAGACACACTCAGGTTCCCATTTCCTTTTCATTATTACCTCGGCCTGACAAACAGGATAGACATTTTTATTTTCGTTAACATATTTCGATTATTTTTGTTTTGGATGTTTCGTTATTAGTTTTACTTACATATCCGTGTGTGTGTTTTTTTTGTGTGTTCCTGTTGAAGGCCTATTGGGCCGAAACGTCGTTTAATCTGTGTCGTCCCCTAATCACGTAAAGCTTCTAACATACCATTTTTTTCTTTTTTTTTATTGTTCCTCACATTCAGCTTTACTGCAGCGTCGCATTTTTATGCATTCATTTGCATTTCTTTGCCTTAACCATGTACTATAACCAGTGATGGAAAATGTATAACTGAAATAATCAAAAGAATAGGTATGGCAAAAAGTCATTTTAATGCCATGAAAAATTCCTTAGACAATTATAGAATCAGTTAAAGTAATGGAGAATATATTAAAAGATTTTAGGGATAAGGAAAATAACTAGAAAACAATATTTACAATTGCTCTCAAATCGGGAAAATAGTTAAAGATGTTATCAAAGAAGCTAGACGAAACATCTGGACAGAATTCTTACAGAAGATGATTAAACACTTCAAGACAGGCACAAGTGACTTCTACTAAGCAGGAACAGCAACACGAGTAAGATAAGAGAACCACTATCCCACTGAACTTGTAAATTACAAGGAAGGACAGCCAACATCAAATAACCATTGAATCAAACATCATGCAAGAGGACATCGAAGAAGTTGTAAACTTGCACTAAGAAATAAAGTACCAATGAGAACAAAACATACCAGTAGAGATTACAGAAGCATCAAGAGAAATATGAAGGACATGACAGTATGACAACAACACAAAGTCCCAGAATACTGGTAACAGGCAATTATAGCCATCATCAACATTAACTCTTTCCGTACGTTTCGCCGCACTATGCGCCATGAAAATACTAAAGATCTACAACAATTACTTAATGTAATAATCATGAAATGCAAAAAATATGGACTAGATATAAATATCAAAAAGACTAAAAATATGATCATAAACAAAGGAAATTCTCAAGACCTACACTTAAATAACAAAGTTGAAGGAATACATCTAGAGACAGTTCAGAACTACAACTACCTTGGACATACTATAACCAGTGATGGAAAATGTACAACAGAAATAAATATCATACATTCGTATGTATACATCGTGTATCATCTTGATATTCGGGAAATATAACACCTGGTTCAATTATCTAACAATTAATATACTACATGTTAATGTATTAGATAAAAATAAATATTTAGATTGATTCTTAAAGCCAGGACAATTTTTATTTGGATTTCTCATCCGTTGCATTGATAACAAGCTTCAGTAAGGGAAAAGTTAAATATCGTGCCTGCTGGCGGAGATGATCATGTCTCTCCACAACTCTCGATCTCGACATGTATCATTTATGTTGTTGACATTCTGTCACGTCATTATCTTAAGCTGACTGGTATCTTTCCTCTTTGCTTTCCTATATGTCTTCGTCCCTCATTTTTTCCAGTTGTTGTTACAATATATTCAGGCTGTTCCCTTCTCATTACATGGCCAAACAATGATGATTGTTTCTTCCTAATGTTGGAAATAGCTCTCTTTTTGCTTTGACCTCTTTCAGAACGTTTACATTATTCTTCTTAGTTGCCCATGTCATTCTCAGCATTCTTCAGTAAAACCACATTTATAATACAGTGATCTTCTTGTTTTGTGTCCTTATGTCCATGATTCACATCCATAGGTTAAGACTGGTTCTAATTCACATTTAAGAACTCTGTTTCTTGTTTCTATTGTCAAAAATGGATTGGACAGTGTCTTCCTAATTATTTTGGAAAATTGGTCATGCCTGAGCCAGCATGCTTCTTACCACTGTTGTATATCTACCATCTGAGGTTAACAATGTTCCAGTATATTTAAATTACTTTACATGTTTTAATGTTGTTCCACTTGTCTTTAATGTGCTCTGAGGTGATGAATTTTTCTTTGATGATACTTGTACGTCTGTCGTTTTTGCTATTCAGGCTGAGTCCTTTACTTTTTTCTTTCCTCCACTCTATATTGTAATATATCTTGTAACTTATTTTCACTCTTAGCGATTAAGACTGTATCATCAGCATACCATATATTATGACCTCCGATTGTTATTCCGGGCATGCCCTTATGGATCTTAAAACAATGTCACTATACATATTAAATATATCTGGTGACAGCACACACTTTGCCTAAGACCCTGTTTTATTTGTTGAAACATTTCCAATTGATTTCCAGTTCTTATGGCCGCTGTTTGTTGCCAGTACATGTTCTTTATTATTCTTAGATTGTTGCTGTCTAAGTTTATGTCTTATTAAAATGTTGATTATTTCTTGGTGCTTTACCGTGTCAAATGCTTGGTATAATTTACAAAAAATAAGTATAGGTCTGTTTTCAACTCTATGGCTCTTTCTACCAAAGATCTTATGATCTATATGGCTTTGTTCGTTCCATTACCTCCTACAAAACCTCACTGTTCATCACTAATTTCTGGACTGATTTTGTTTCGCACTCTTAGCGTGATGAATCATAGTAATATCTTAGTCATGTGACTCATAAGGTTTATTGTGCGATGGTCATCCCATTTAATCGCACTAGATTTCTTTGGCAGGGCTATGAACGACATTATGAGCATGTCGTCTGGTATATGTTCGGTGCTGTAGATATCATTCAATATTTTTGTCATTATTTCTATTCTGAAATCACACGTGGCATAAATCTCATATTTCGTTATATTATACGGTCCAGGAGCTTTAATGTTTTCATATTGGCCACTTCTTTGAATATTTCTGGTCCATATCCCATTATCCTTAATATTTACTTATGTTCGTTCATCACCATAAAGGTCTTTAATGTATTATGTCCATCTGTCCCTTATGCTTTCTTGTTCAATCAACAGTTCTTCTTTCTTTGATCTTAAACATCCAGTTTTTATTGCGTTTTCTTCTTGTTAATTCTTTAATTTGTTTTTATATAGAATTTGCATATCCTTTTTGTTGCGTTTCAATCTCTTTGCATCGCTATTTTAGCCATGCTTCTTTTGCTCCATCGGATTTTATTGCAGTTTCTGTGTTTAATCTTTTATACTCATATTTGTTATCCGCATTTCTTCGTCTTGTATCATTAGCTGTAAAATGTCATCTGTCATCCATTTCATTCTTGAATGTATCCTCATTGGTGGTATGAACTCTTGTGATGTTTTTTTGCGTTGATTCTTTTAGTATTTCCTACTGTTTACCGATGCTTTATATCTTCCCCATTGCATTGTACTGGTTATGAATTGTGATGTTATATTTGTCTTCTAATCTCTTATCTGTTTTGAGTAAATCTAAATTTAACTTTATATTATCTGAGGCTTGTTTTTGCTGCTTTTAAATTGACTCTAAGCTTTCCCACAATTGGTGCATGATAACTATTGCCCACTCAATACGTTTATCACCCTATTTCTATCGCCTAAGCATACTAACTTACTACTTCCTCAACTCTTTCCATTCCTACTTTTGCTTTGAGATCTAGAACTATGGTGCTTTCATGTGGTTTGCATTGACAAAGTGCCATATTAAACGCATCGCAAAATGTATCAACTGTTTCCTCTAGACTGTCTGCTGCTTTTGATGCATAAACTTGTATGAAATTAATACCTATTGGTTTACGATTCAATTTCACTAATAGGTCTGTGTCAGATATTGCTCAAAAGCCTTTCACTGTTCTTGCGCTTTCTGCGTCCAAGATTATACCTGCTGCACATTGATTTTCAGTACCTCCAGAATAGATTATTATATGTTCATCATAATATATCTCCCCTGTTTCAGTGTATCTCATTTCACGTAGTCCCAATAAATGTAAACCCATCCTTTTCGTTTCCTTTTTGATGTTTTTCAGTTTTCCCTTTTACATTAGTGTTCTTACATTTTAAGTCCCTATCTTCAGAGTCTGTTTTATTTTTATCATGTTTACAGTAGCTTGATGACGATTGTGTATCACCTGTAGCACATGATGTCCCCCACCGAACGAGGGTATTCTATTGGAATCCCCCTTAACGTTGTTGTCATGAAATCTATTATTGTGGTGACTCATGATTGTACAATGAAATTACGATGGTGATTTTCTGTTGCCTTCCGCCGGTTTGTTTACTGTTGGCTCCGCTAGCCTTTGACTAAAAAATCTCACCCACAAGGCAGTGGGGTTGTTTTACTTCAGGGTAACCTCCCTTAGCATTTTACTCTCCTCTCTCAAAGCAGCAGGGTAGCCGTGGGTTGTACTGTCTACTGCATGAAGCCATCATCATCATGTGCCATACCGGTTGGCGTAGGCGATCATGTACTTCACACTCGTTCATCTACCTTGCAACGTATCAGTTCTGTTGTTGACTACTTTAAATGACATGACATCCAGCTATCCAGTATTTTCTTTGTCGTCCGCGATCTCTCTTTCCCTGTATTTTGCCAGTTGTAACCATGTATTCTATATTTCTTCTGATGATGATATGCCCGAACAATGTTTATTGTTTCTTTCTAATATTTTTGGAGCTCCCTTTTTGTGTTGGCCTCTTCTTGGAGAATTACTGCGTGCAGTAGCAGGTAAAATTACCCGACCTGATATTAATCATCGTTCCAATATGAAGAAAGAAAGAGACAAGAGAGACTCCAATCAATATAGACGTATCTTGCTACTGAGCAATGAAGGAAAAATTTCCGCCAACATTATAGAAAAAAACGCCTGGGCCAATTATAGAATGACAGATAAGGGAGCCTCACATATTGTTTCAATTAAATATAGAATGTACTTATGAGCTATTCACCCTGAAACAACTAGCAGACAAGCCAACATAACACAATAGAAATGTGTACATAGCCTTCGTAGAACAAGAATTGGACCAAGTAAACATAGAACTATGCGAGATACCAATAACATGCGGAGGAAGCTAACATCAGACCAATCTAATTAAAAGTATCTACAGCAACAGGGTACACACATCACTTCGATTATAGTTCAGGAGTAAGACAGGGGTGCAAACTATCTCCCCTATTGTTTATTATTTACTTGGACTACGTATGTAAGTTAGACAACCCATCGGAGACAGGTGATTAGTGAGCTTCTAAAATTAGAAGACCCAACAGAACACTTAAATATACTTAACAGCACAGGCACTCAATATAACACTGAAATCAATATCAACAAAACAGAACTATTGCAAAACAGAAACAGAACATCACGATAGAGATAGGCAGCAGGCAATTAAAACAAGTGGAGGAATGTGTATATATATATATGAAGTCTAGCGACAAACTCACTAGTTGCAAAAATTAAATACACAATAAATTGTTAAATCATCGGACAACTATCAGCCTTATTGTCAAACAAGGAAATAACTAGAGGCAGAAAGGCACTCTGCAATACAATCTTATTTCCCAACGTTGTACTATCAATGCCAGATTTGGACCCTGGACTAAACAACAAAAAGAGCAATAACCACTACCGAGATGAAATGTGTTAGACGAATGACAGAAAATAGCCTGTGAGATACAATCAGAAATTGTGAAAAAAACTGGGAATAATTCCTGCCATAAAATATATAAAGAAACACCAGATAACATGGTTTGGTCATAATATGAGACTCAATTACCAAAACACAAGAGAACGAAAATTTAAAAAATACGTTGTGAGAACATGAGATTCATGGGATCCCCTCGAAAAATAAATGATACATGGAATATTAGAAACACTAGGAAAAACAACGGCAGCAGAGGAGAATAGAAGAACAAAAAATTACAAACTATATCTCCTGGAAAATAATAAAAGAAACGAAGAAAAAAGAAAATTAATCAATCAACTATTCCATCTTCTGTCATTTATTAAATAAATATCTCTAGTGAATGACATTCGTTCTTCTGACATCTAATGTCAATTTCTTCATCAAAATCTCACTCCGCGGACATGTTATTTCAATTTCGTCTTAAAATTTCACTCTGCTGACATCTTATTTCAATTTCTTTATCAAAACAACATTCTGCTAACGTCTTAATTCAATTTTCTCATCAAAACTCCACTCAGCTGGCAGTTTTTTTTTATTTCTCTGTCAAACATCAATATATTTAAGAAGATGAATCTAAATTCCCTGAGAGTTTAGTAAAAACAAAGCCGTGTAATTCACGAGCAACAAAAATAAGCTGAAGATGTTTATCAAATCATCGGGCAGATTTCACTACTGCTGCCCAACAAAGAGAAAACGGTGTAGAAACAAATGTAATGTCCATCACAAAATGTCCATCCCAACGTTGAGCTATCAACGTTAGACCTGGACTGTAAACTGAAGAACAATCAGAATAATACATACTCCTTAAATGAAATGTGATTGGTCGTGACAGCAAACAGTCTGAGAGATGAGATCAAAAGTGAATGTTTTAAAAATGCAAGTTAAGAATGATTCCTATCAACGAATATATAAAGTAATAATAAATATATAATAGTTTGAACGCGTAGTGAAATTGAAAGATCCAGTTACAGCATAGCAAGCTTTCAACAAACTCTAATAGATCACTGACACAAAGGGTTGTCCACGATGGCGAACCGATGGAATATATGGCCCTTTTCACGTTTGGTGAAGAGTATTGTGTATTTCTTTTGTAGGTTTTTTTTTGTTTTTGTCAAACAGCTTCTCTCATGGCTGTTTGTAGCAATGTTTCACCAAAACTCTCGGCCACAGAATAAACAAGTTAGGTCTACCCATCCGCAGGGGTTTCCATCTCTTCTTCATTAGTCTTTTCTCTTCCATTTTTGTTTGACATCATTCATTCATTCATCATGTGCCATACCGGTTGGCGTAGGCGATCATGTCCCTCCACAATCTTCTATCTACAGTGCATCGTATCAGTTCTGTTGTTGACTGTTTATATGCCATGACACCAAGCTATCCAGTATTTCTCTCTTTGTCGTCCGCGATCTTTATTTCCTTTTATTTTGCCAGTTGTAACCAAGTATTCCAACTTTCCTCTTCTCATGATGTGCCCGAAAAATGTTGATTGCTTCTTTCTGATGTTTTTTTAAGAGCTCCCTTTTTGTGTTGGCCTCTGAGAACTTCCTCATTGGTCTTTTTATCTGTCCATGGAACTTCTGAGAAATCCCCTCTCTGTGGCCTCTAATCGTCTTTCATTTGTTTGTCTGCTGTCCATGATAAGGCCATAGCACAGCCTTAAATGATTTTATGCCGTTTATATACCAGGCTCTCCATGATGTGCACTCTCTTGCCGTGAAGATGTCATTCAAAGATGATTAACAAATATCTCTATATCGTAGTTTAGATCTGCCGATTTGTTTTTTTTTTTCGTTTATTAGTTCACCATTTCGTAGTTTTAATTAGGAATGCAGTCTTCTTCAATTCGCTGGACGTGTCCTAGCAATCTTAACCAATGGAATATAAGACTAGGAAAACTAACAGCAGTAGAGGTCAACAGAATAGTTAAAGACCCCAAACTATAGCTTCCCTCGACGCCGAAAAACGCCGATGCAATTGTGAGTTTCAGCTTTCCCGTTCAGAAACTGTTAATTCAAAACAAATTATGTTTTCTTGTTTTTACAGGACGGGGTTTACTTTTTGCAAATGTTCACAAAATGTGAAATATACAGCATATGTGATGTTTCCATTTTGTAAATGAAAATTTATACTTGGTTTCTGCTATTGCATTTCATATGTTTCACTATTCCAGTGCAGGTAAGCATACACAAAACAACGTCTGGTAGTATTGGTTTGTGTATAATGATTTATTTATATAAACACTTACACACACACACACACACATTATATCGTCTTGTTATTTATTTTCATTGTGAGCAGTTAATGATTGTTTCTTCTGATGGGTTGATGCAGCTTTTGATAACACGATGTATATCATTTATATTATGATTGGGATTTAAGCTCTAATTTGCTACTAGATGTGGTGATTTGTAGAGACCAATAAAGTGTAACAGGTAATTCATTAAATCAGTGAAATGAATGCTTGGTCCCGTGGGTAATTCAGTACATTTTAGCTGATGCAAAGTGCACAGATTATGCTAATTGTTTATGAATAATCATGTTAATTTGCCGCCTCTAAATAGTGTCACTGGTTTCTAAAATAAACACGATTTACACAATATCTGAATTACGCTGTTGTTGATGTCGTCATTCAATACAGCTCTCTCATGTCATGTTCTGTATTGTTTCTCTCATCCAAAGATGTGTAGAAGCTAGTAAATAAAGAACACAATTGTCTTGTAACCACGTTTGGTTTATATTCCGCCACACACTGTTTTATTGATTCACACCTTCATATTTCCTTTGAGGATGATTCCAACACGGTGATTCCATTGGACACAATTATTGTACATTTGACATTTTATAATGTTAGTGTTTGAATAAGTTTAAATCTACTCCTATTATGATGAAGATGGTATGAACGTTTAGAAAAGGGTAGGCTGCTATTTTTCAAAATGTGGTTTTCATGTAACTGTACCATTTCTGGTATTCAAATGTTGCCAACTATTTGCTGCATAAAAATGTCAGTTTGGTATTTGTTATGGCTATTTAATCAAAAGTGACAAGTTAATTTTAACTAAATCAATTTTAATATTTAAAAAAAAAGTATTCATGGAGCTGAATCAACGGCAACACCAATGGCCAACAAAAAAGGCTACATATGGAAACATTATAAGAACCGAGATTGTAAAGGCAATAAAAATCCCACCTTTAACTACTTGTAGTGAGGGCGCACTTGTTGGTGCGTTCCAAAATGGGGGTGTGTCCGTTGTCGATGAAACATAATTTCATTTCTGTGTGCTTCTAAACGACGAAAATCAAACGCTCACTGTGACTTCACAATGTGCCGTAGAGATTGCTTGCAGGAGTTGGCAAGTCTATAACGTAGAAATGGGTTCTGGACAGTGCGACATGGTGAGTGCAAGTGAATCTAGACCATCCACAGCATCGACGTTTAGTGACCAAATCTATAATGACGTGTAACTATTCAGATAAAGCCCAAAAGACAGCAAGAAGGAGGAAAACTAGAAAAGCTAAACGTTCTGGTATGACATTGTTCAAGTGTTCTAGGCCTAAAGTACGTGCGCATTACATATAGGAACTGTGAATCCATATATCAACGACGACTTCCGTTTCCCAAAATGGTGGATGTAGGACACGTTCTCTCGATCGCTCCAGAAAGTGCATTCGGGGTCTGATTAATTTCGGTTCTCCATTGCACTTTTCTGCGTTATAGTCAATATTATAATCTACTTATTACATCTGCGTCGATAAAGTGGAGTCGTACGCCGGCAACATTTTCTTTTTTACAATTCAAGCGTTGTAAATGTGACCTTACATCATCTAGACATGATCTACGCTTTACGTCACATTGGTGCTGTTCATGATCGTTGTTGGAATTGCTTGACGCAAGTTATTTATATGCTAATCATTAATGTGAATTGCTACGAAAGCCGCAGTTGTATCTCTTTGGGGAATTTGCACCGTGTTTTGTTCGTCGTATGCTGCATTCACTAGAGTAATCAGGAATCTATCGGGCGCGAAATTGTTGTGTATACGACATTGTTGTGTGCCACGTCATCGTAATGGCTCTCGTACATCCCTAGACCGACCGTACGCTAATCGTATGGTCTGTTGTTTGATGTGGGACGGGGATAATCTGACGACTAACTGTATGTCTATATGTTCGGAATTGGAGTCAACAACGATGGCCTAACATCATGAAGCGCTATACATTTTTAGGAAAATATAACGATCATTATTTTCAAGAGGACGTGAACTTCCGGTATATAGTGGATAGCAATTGAAGGCTATGCATGAAAAAGTGTTCCTTGTTGCAGTTTCCTCATATTCCAAGTCCGGCTTGTTGCAGGAGCTACTGAGTTAAGTGCTCTGTGCACACCGTGAGCTGTGTGTCTCAGGAGACAAATAATAGTAAATGAATATTATTATAGAGGGAAACTTCCGAGGCGATAATCAGTGAATCAATTCAGGGGAAGAGGTATGTCTACAGCACTCGGAAAAAATGACAAATAATCAACAACAACAAAATATATGGACCAAGGCTAACTGAAAGTAACTGAATGGCAGTGTTCCCTAGCGTTTGGCTTTTCGTGGCAAGGCGCTGTGCCACTGAGTACGGGTTCGATCCTGTCTTGGTCCATATTTTTTTCTGTTGTTGATTATTTGTCATTTTTTCCGAGTGCTGTAAACATACCTCTTCCCCTGAATTGATTCGCTGTGTGTCTCATCCGTTTTGATCATGTTTCGATATTCGATTGTTTACGATGCATGATGATATCGCATGACAGAGAACAGTTAACTGTGTTCACTTTCTGCGCGGTTTCGCATTATGTCTTTTGGCATGTGTTGAGACTGCTACGATGGGGACTACAGTTACATTTCTTTGTTTGGGAGATGAGATATTCGAATGATTACGCTGGCACGGGCGGTCGGGCAATTATGGATTTTAATTCGTTTTCAGTGATACCGGTGCCTTCCATAACCAAATAACTAAATAAATCAACGACGTCCCAATATTGTAAAGCTTCTGTGCGGCGTCGATATAATGATTTTGCAAGAAACACTTCTTGGTGATAGGACAGTTAGAGTGCCCCTTGATTATTTCATTGTTTCTACAATAGACGACACCTTGGACAGGCCATCCTTGAGCGAAACAATATGGCGGCAGCTGAGCTTACTATGTCTGCGTGGGACAATGCAGAATTGCAAGTACATGTAGTTAGGGTGCAGATCCCAGTTCATTTCGCGGTTGTAAATGCGTAAGCCTGTATTGGGAAGGTGGGCACATAACAGTGGCAGAAACCCTTGACGTTCGAGAAGAACGTCAATTCCTACGTGAAGACTTTAATGCTAGAGGACACCAGTGGAGTAACGTCAAAACCAATAAAATGGGAGAAGACCTCGAGAACTCCCTACTGTCCGTCGATTTAGTGTGCTTGATTGATGGAAGGGCAACCAGGTTGACCACTCGAAGAGGGGACTCTGATAATGTCATAGACCTGGCACTGGTGTCTTTTGCCTTCGCACCGTTTTGCAGATGGAGTTGCCTGCGATTCCACGGAAGTGATCACTATCCATGTGTCCTCCACATTGAGAAAGGCAGAAATAGAAAATAGAAAAACAAGCTCCACACATTCCACTATGAGAAAACAGACCATGGCGTCATTAGCAAAATCAGACAAATGAAACAGGGCGCTCGTCGAAGGGAGTAGGAGAGATTAACGCAGCCGCCCGGTTGGAAAGCAGAAGTCGAGGAAGCTTGGCGGAACAAGAGACAAATGGCCAAGACATGACAGAAAGCAAGAAGGAATGGAGGAACACAACGAAAGCTCTTAAACCGTCTGAAAGTAAGGGTGGACCAAAAAAGTATGCACTTTAAACTAAGCGCTAAGCAGGCTAATAAACGATGCAGGAAAACACAAATGAACTATCATCAATAGTCAGCAAAATTGGGCTTGAGATGAATCATGAAAAGATTAAAGTCATGAAAAGCTTAATTGCAACAGATGACAGAATATATATGGAAAACAAACCAGTGGAAGAGATCGATCACTTTATCTATCTTGGAAGTCACATTGATCGGGAAGGGGATACAAGTAAAGAAATTATAATCAGACTAACTAAAGCAGCTTTGTCTTTCAGAAGCCTTGGAAAGTTATGGAAATCAAAACTCATCAGCACAAACAAAAAACTTAGTCTATTCAAATCAAATGCACTATCAACTCTTACGTATGCTTTGAGAGCTGGAAAACAACAAGAAACATAGAAACAAAGTTGAACGCATTCGAAAATTGATGTCTAAGGAAAATACTTGGCATAGCGTGGAACGAATTCAAAACAAACGAGAAAATTAGAGAAATCGCCAAACAACTAATATTTTTATATATGGGAGCTGATGAGGTGTCCAGGGAAAGGGTGATGGCATACCTCCGAGTTAAGTTTGATCGCCACCTGTGTTTTCGGACCTTATCGACCATGTGATAACATAATCTCGCAACGATCACCTCGAAGGTCATGGCAACTGACAAATTCGAGCAGAGGCTACTTAACCTTCTGCTCCAGCGACTGGACCTCTCACCAATCGAGTATGCCATGACAATTCTTACTGGCAGTACGACACAAATTGACAGGCTGGAGGAAATACAGAATGACGAAATGCTTATTATCTTGGGATGCACGAAATGCCAATTCATGTGCAGCAATGGTGTCTTTTCTTGACTTTAAAATCACGGATAACAGAATCAAGATCTGGAGGGCACGAGCATGCCTGAATATAGGTGCAGATAAGGAGCATCCATTGTTCCATGAGCTCAACACAGGAAGTGGATACCTGTGTCTACGTCAATTAGGTGGACATTATGTTGTATTGTCACACTCAACAGGAAATGTAGGGAACAGAACAGAGTAGACTAGTCGAGGAAGACAGTGGTGAACACGTTATGACCACGAATAGTATGACGATGGTGGTTATGACAGTGACCAAGACAGTCATCTGGTTGGAATCACAAGACTACACCCACGCCATTAGAAAAGTAGAGGCGGGCTCTGAATGTATGCAACGGGTAGAGTCATTGTAGAAGTCAAAAATACGTAAGGTCACCTTTGTCTACGTCCCAGGACATGAGGGAGAACGTGAAAGAGCGGACATATTGGCTAGATCCATAATTGTTGAGGACGGTCAATCAATGGATCGGGCGGTCATCATCAATGCCTTCCGGGAAGTGGAAAAGACATATGACTTCGGCAACCATGAGACTACGTCACTCTTTTGGAGGAAAGAGAAGGGAGTTATGACGTGTTCAGTCAGAAAAGAGAAACTTAGTGGACGTGTTAGTGACTAATCAATCAACACAGAACTGGAATCGTAAGTTGCTGAAAACTGGGAGACTGTGGCGTGGATCTGATCACGTATAGACATGTTCACAGTGCAATGATGATGACCCGGAAATAACTCAATAACTCAATATCTTCTTAGACTATGAATTATGCTAGATTGACGTGGTGAAAAGTAAGAACTGTTTATTCTAAACATACCCAAAAAGGCTTTACTGTGAATGCAGAAACGTGAGAGATATGCTGGAACAGTATCGGTTACACATTGAAATCAGAACGGGATCTACATTAATATATATTAAGTTATATTAATGAATTGGTTTAAACATCTTTGATTAATTAGTAAAAAATATTAAAGCATTTTGAAATTAAATGCACTGAAACAATATGCGTTTATATAGACAATGAAAAGTATTATAATACATTAATGAACACGTTTACATTCGATTTGCCTAGAACTACCTTTTATATCGCAATGTTTCTGTGCAGCTTTGGAATATCCATGATGTTATATAAATAAGTTTTACTCTTAGACATTTGATCTTGTTTGCAAGATTTCTTCTTTAGACTATATTAAAATCAACCTCACAGAATTATACATAGTTTTAGAACAACTACGTTTCTTAGTAGTGCTATTCCAAATATAGTTTTATTTTCACATTTTCACAAGACAGCCCGAAGAAATACAAATTCTTGACTTCCCCGTGCAAAAATTCGACTTCCATTTAAAACCGGTAAACAGTCACTCAATAACCTATTTATGTCAATATTATTCTCTTATAACTGTGAAGTTATTGTCATATAATGCTGACGTCTAAAACTTGACGTTTATATCAAAATGATGAGTTTGATATACACATTTGTAACTATATAGGATGTTACCGCTTTAGTATATCAGAACTTTCGCAGGGTATCAAAGATAAATCATTTATATTGCCATATTCATGACCCAGAAAGAGGAACACAAATGGCGCTTGGTCTGGACAGATCTTCCTTTTCCAGTTGAATTATAGCTTGTTTCATAACTCGTGCCCAAATTTTAAAATCGATAGCTTTTTAATCTCTTGTTGTAAGTTGTTCAAAATTTGCATGTAAAGTTATAATGATTAGAACCCAACGGGGAATTAATTTCATAAAAAAAACATTTGGTTATTATTGTTGCTTATTTGATTTATATACATTTATAACGACCCATTGATGTAGTCAAAACTTAATGTTTACAGTATTTTAAGTTAAAAATAGCGAGTAAAAATCCATACACGGTAAAATTGACGTGTTTGCACGCTTTCACCGTGGTTTTTTGACACAATTAGACACTTGTAAAAAACACGAGAAATTGTGTGTTCCATTTCCGTTCAGAGGTGGGAACGTGGAATGATAACATTTATTATGAGTCTTAAAATGAAATTCTGCAGTTTACAAAACATCGCAATAAAAATGTATGACTATTTTTGCAAAGAGGCTAAACGAGGAAGATTATTTCATTCTTTAGAAAACCCTGAGAATAGGACAAGACACATTTTGGATTTATCTAAACGGTCATTTAATCGATGGATTCAAGCACGTGACCGTCAATGTTCAAAATATACAAAATCACAAGCAAGAGCAAAAATGTTGGATAATTTCGACAGTGAACTTATTAGAAGTGAAATTCGCAAAATGTTGGGTATGAATGAAACTGTTACAATAAGAAAATTAAAAGTATCGTTGAAAAAGAACAACATTATTGAAATATCAAAGTATACATTATGGAGGAATGTGAGAGCTGCAGGCTTTACATTCAGAAAGTATTCCAAGGACGAAACATCATCTGTGAGAAGCCACATATAGTAGTCATGAGAAGCAAGTACTTCATCATCATCATCGTGTGCCCTCTCCGCAACGAAGGTTGGCTACCATGGATCGCCATTCTACTCTGTTTCTTGCTTTGATGGTGCAGGCTGTCATAGATTGACTTGTCCATCTTTTGATGTTACTCGTCCATGTTAGTCTTGGTCTGCCTCTGCCTCTTTTACCTTGTATTTTTCCTTCCAATATTACTTTTAGTAGGCTGTTGTGTCTTTTAACGTGCCCCAAAAATTTAATTCAAGCAAGTACTTACGTGAAGTAAAAGAGGTGCGCAAGCACGGTTATGATATTGTGTACTTGGATGAAACATGGATCAATGCTCACCACACTAACCAAAGAGAATGACAGTCATCAGATTGAAAGATTAAGAGATTAATATCTAACAGCAAAGGACAGCGCTTGATAATTGCTCATGCAGGTAGTCGACAACATGGACTAATACAGAATGCAGAGCTAATTTTTCTTTCAAAATCCATAGACAATCGGGATTATCACTCTGAGATGAATGGTCACATATTTAGACATTGGATTGAAAATTCGGTTCTCCCATCACTAGATCGACCATCTTGCCTAATAATGGACAATGCAGCGTACCACAACATTGTTGCACTTGAAGATAAAGTCCCGACGTCACCAGTACAAAAGATGCAATTAAGATATGGCTCACAAAGGAGCACATACAATTTAATAACGTACTTAAAACCTGAATTACTATCTCTAGTAAAGCAAAAACAAAGGACAAAGATTTTTCAAATAGATAAGATTATCCAAGAGCACGGTCATATAAGTTTTAGGCTGCCACTTTACCATGCTCATTTAAATCCAATAGAACTAATCTGGGCAAAATTAAAAGGACAAGTGGCAGATGAAAATACAACATTCAAAATATGCGATGTAAAGACTCTTGCTAATCTCGCTTTATTAAATATACACACAGATTATTGGGCTAAATGTGAAGACAACGTCTTAAAACAGGAAGAGGAATATTGGAAAAATGATGGTTTGTGGAATGTTCAACCCCAAACAGTTATTAAACATTTAGACTCGTCTGATTCAGAATGAAAGTATGTAGCCCCCACAATGTTGGCCCCTCATTCATCATCATTGAGTGCCGTCTCCGCAACGAAGGTTGGCTACCATGGAGCGCCATTTTGCTCTATCTCTTGCTTTGATGGTGCAGGTTGTCATCGGTTGATTTGTCCATCTTTTGATGTTACTCGTCCATGTTAATCTTGGTCTGCCTCTGCCTCTTTTACCTTGTATTTTCCCCTCCAGGATCACTTTCAGTAGGCTGTTGTGTCTTTTAACATGGCCTAAGAATCGCATTTGTCTTGTTCTAATTGTGTTCAGAAGTTCTCTTTTCATTTTTAGTTGTTTTAAGACTTTGTCATTTGTTTTCTTTTCCTTCCATCCAATTCTACCTATTCTTCTATATATCCACATTTCAAAGGCTTCAATTATCTGTTCTGTTTTCTTGTCTAATGTCCATGTTTCAGCACCATATAGGAATATTGAGAAGATGTAACATTTTGCTATTCTTAGTTTTAGCTCTGGTGTTATTTGTTTTGATGTTAGTATGTCCTTCATGACATTAAAATTACTTTTTGCCATTCCTATTCTTTTGTTTATTTCAGTTGTACATTTTCCATCACTGGTTATAGTATGTCCAAGGTAGTTATAGTTCTGAACTGTCTCAAGGTCTATTCCTTCAATTTTGATATCCACTTGTGAGTTTTGAGTATTTTCTTTGTTTATGATCATAGTTTTAGTCTTTTTGATATTCATATCTAGTCCATATTTTTTGCTTGTCGTGTTTATTTCATTAAGTAATTGTTGTAGGTCTTTAGGATTTTCTGCTAGTAGTACAGTATCGTCATCATATCTTAGGTTATTGATTATCTTTCCATTAATTTGTAGGCCTGGCATCTCTATGAAGTTTTTAAAGATTTGCTCAGTGTATAGATTGAACAAGCTTGGTGATAGGATGCATCCTTGTCTTACTCCTCTTTTTATATCAATGGGTGTAGAGAACTCTTTGTTATATTTTATTATTACTGTTTGCTCCCAGTATAGATTGCATATTAGTCGTATATCCATGTCATCTAGATGTATCTCTTTTAGGCATTCTATAAGTTGTTTGTGGTGTACTCTATCAAAAGCTTTGGTGTAGTCTATGAAGCAGGCATATATTGGTTTGTTTACTTCTGTGTATTTTTCGATTAATGTTCTCATGCAGAATATGGCTTCTTTTGTCCCGCTATTTTTCCTAAATCCAAATTGCTGCTCATCTAATTCAGTATTGATTTTATTCTGAATCCTTCCTTGTATAACTTTTAGCAAGATTTTTGTAACATGGCTCAATAGGCTTATTGTTCTAAAGTCACTGCATTCAACTGCACCATTCTTTTTAGGCAATGCAATGAAAGTTGATGTTTTTAGTTCATTTGGTATGTATCCTGTGTAGTATATGTCGTTGCATATGTCTGTAATCACTTCAATGCCAAAATCTTCAAGTGCCTGTATCATCTCTATCTGTATGCTTTCAGGTCCTGCTGCTTTTCCCCTTTTCATTGTTTTTATAGCTTTTTCCACCTCAGATTTTAAGATTTTATAGCCTGATGTACATTTTATAACTGGTTTCTTGTCCCTTTGATCATGAAATAGTTCTGTTATATATTCCTGCCATCTATCTATGATGTCCTTATTGTCTGTTAGCATTTTTCCTTTTTTGTCTGCAATGCATCCACCTTCTGTGGCTTTTTTATTTTTATTAGTCATTCTCTTTATTTCTGTGTGCATTCCTCTTAGGTCTTGTTTGCTTTCCATAGTTTCTATTTCTCTACATTTTTGGCTGAGCCAGTCTTCTTTTGCCTTTTTGCACATTTTGCGTATCTCATTATCTATTTTATTGTATTGGGCAGTGTTCTTCGCTTGTCTCCTTTCTTCCATTTTTTCTAAGATGGTGTTAGTTATCCATTTTTGTTTTTTGTTCTTTTCTCTTTTGGGTAAGGTGTCGCACGATTTTTGTATGCTTTTCTTTATGCATTGCCATTTGGTTGTTACTTTTTCATCAGGATTTTCTCTTCTGTATTGTTCAATTCCTTCCTCTAGCAGCTTCTGGTATGTGTTCTTTACTTGTATTGTATAGGTATCTTTAATATCTTTTTGATTTAAAGCTGTTATGTCGAGTGGGTTTGTTGATGAATCAGATTTTTGCTTGTTTCTCTTTAGTTTGATTTTCATTTTAATCATTACAGGATTGTGATCAGAATTAATATCTGCTCCTGGGTAGGTTTTGGCTTTCTTTACGCTGTTACGGAACCTTTCTTTTATCATTATGTAATCTATTTGATTCCTCTTCCTATCTCCAGGGCTTTTCCATGTGTATAGTTTCCTTTTCTCTTGCTCAAAGTAGGTGTTACATATTATCAGCCTGTTTTCTTCACAGAATTGTATTAATCTTTCTCCTCTGTCATTTCTTTTTCCTAAACCATGATTTCCTATAATTGTCTTATATCTACCTTTTCCTACTTTAGCGTTCATGTCACCCATTACAATCAAGATGTCTGAAGATTTCACTTGCTTCATAACTTTATTTAGGTCTTCATAGTATGCCTCTATTTGTTCATCTGTGTAGTCGTGAGTAGGTGCATATGTCTGTATTATTGCTATGTCGAATGGTTTTGCTTTCAACTTGAGTAGTATAATCCTATCACTGTATGTCCAGTGGGTACTGATATATTTTTGTAGCTCTCTTTTTATCAGTATTCCTACCCCCCTTTGATGTTCTGTTGTGTTTCCTGAGTATATAAATGTATATTTTTCGTCTTCAATGTACCCACATTCCTTCCATCTAGTCTCTGATATGCCTAAAATATCTATATTTATTCGTTCTGCTTCTTGAATTAGATTTTCCAATTTCCCTTGTTGATATAGAGTCCTAACATTCCAAGTACTTATTTTAAGATCTTTCCTCCGACATAAGTTCGAATTTCTCCGACTCTCCATGGCTTCCTCTGGACTGGTACGTGATGAGGCTCCAATCTCTTTCACGGTGGTCAGCCATGTTCGTCTTTCGTGTTCTGAACATGCCTCTTGTGTACCACACACTTTGCTGTTTTCGCTTTCTGGGCCGTTGATCATTCTTGATTCCTCCGCCTCCATCCACCGTCACTTTTCACATAAGGGTTGAACATACCCGTTTTTCCGTTGACATTTTTGTCAAACCATGTGCTTGCCTATCGAACCGCGAACACACGACACAAAGAAGAATAAATCATATTCCACTTAAATATCGGCAGTCACAGTCCATCCCCACGTTAGAAGTAAAACATACACCAAACGGGAGAATAGCAACACATAATTTCACAACTAGACTGTCGCGTAAATCATTTAAATATATCAGCAAGAGCCGAATTATAAAAATCGACTACACGAAGCCGCCATGACACCGGAAGATTGGCCCCTATATTACCTTAAATTAGTTCAACAAACGGTCCTTTTCAGGACCACACAACTATGAAAATTGGACATACAGGTATACCTTGATATTATCTTCCGTCCTCGAACTGAGAAGACAATAATTCTCCTGGTGTTTTGTCTTATTCAGTTATTTCCCCATTACGTCCACGCCTTTACCTAGTGAAAATTAATCATAGACCAGTAACTACGGTAATTTCTATTATTTAGGGGTTCACAATTTACAATTTTGACAAACATCAAAGAAATTCGCCGCTTTAAGAAAACTGCAGCTGCAAGATATTTGTTAAATATACATTTAAAGGGTCTTTTGCATTCTAATAACATTTGGAACATTTCAACAGTTTTTAACAATCGGTTACTGAGTAATAGCGTTTTGAAGTTGGGCACGTGATTTGAAACGAGCTATAGACAAGGTACGAGTGTATTCATAATAAGCAAGGAAAGAACAGGAAAGCTGACGACTTTGACATAAATGTCATGAAATTTGAGTAATTTAAAATGTTTGTTACAAATATACTTGTTACTCTCAGGAAATTGAAATTACAATTGCAAGGAAGCTGCTGTATTGACATTTCTAAAAGTGCACTGTGGGATATTGTACAAGAAAAATATTATTTAGGAAAAATTACATTTGATTGCTGCCCGAGCTATTAACTGAGGCAGATCAGTGAGCGGTTGAATCAAGGCTATGACATTGAATATTTGGATGAATGCGGGGTCAATGCTCACCACAGCTATGCTAAAAAATAGCAATCAGTGGATGGTGAACAGAAAAGAACAATTTCCAGCAGCAAAAGGCAAATTATTATACTAACTCATACCTGGAGGCAGTGAAAACGGCTGTGTCCTTGACGCTGGACGTATTTTCCAATGAAAAAAAAAAAGTATGGATGTAGGGACTCCCAGACAGAAATGAGTGGGCACATTTACAGGAACTGGGCGGAGAACGATGTTCTTTCATTCCTGGATAGATTGTCATGGGGTCAAGGTGGAGAACGATGTTCTTTCATTCCTGGATAGATTGTCATGGGGTCAAGGCGGAGAACGATGTTCTTTCATTCCTGGATAGATTTTCATGGGGTCAAGGCGGAGAACGATGTTCTTTCATTCCTGGATAGATTTCATGGGGTCAAGGCGGAGAACGATGTTCTTTCATTCCTGGATAGATTGTCATGGGGTCAAGGCGGAGAACGATGTTCTTTCATTCCTGGATAGATTGTCATGGGGTCAAGGCGGAGAACGATGTTCTTTCATTCCTGGATAGATTGTCATGGGGTCAAGGTGGAGAACGATGTTCTTTCATTCCTGGATAGATTGTCATGGGGTCAAGGTGGAGAACGATGTTCTTTCATTCCTGGATAGATTGTCATGGGGTCAAGGTGGAGAACGATGTTCTTTCATTCCTGGATAGATTGTCATGGGGTCAAGGTGGAGAACGATGTTCTTTCATTCCTGGATAGATTGTCATGGGGTCAAGGTGGAGAACGATGTTCTTTCATTCCTGGATAGATTGTCATGGGGTCAAGGTGGAGAACGATGTTCTTTCATTCCTGGATAGATTGTCATGGGGTCAAGGTGGAGAACGATGTTCTTTCTTTCCTGGATAGATTGTCATGGGTCAAGGTGGAGAACGATGTTCTTTCATTCCTGGATAGATTGTCATGGGGTCAAGGTGGAGAACGATGTTCTTTCATTCCTGGATAGATTGTCATGGGGTCAAGGCGGAGAACGATGTTCTTTCATTCCTGGATAGATTGTCATGGGGTCAAGGCGGAGAACGATGTTCTTTCATTCCTGGATAGATTGTCATGGGGTCAAGGCGGAGAACGATGTTCTTTCATTCCTGGATAGATTGTCATGGGGTCAAGGCGGAGAACGATGTTCTTTCATTCCTGGATAGATTGTCATGGGGTCAAGGTGGAGAACGATGTTCTTTCATTCCTGGATAGATTGTCATGGGGTCAAGGCGGAGAACGATGTTCTTTCATTCCTGGATAGATTGTCATGGGGTCAAGGTGGAGAACGATGTTCTTTCATTCCTGGATAGATTGTCATGGGGTCAAGGTGGAGAACGATGTTCTTTCTTTCCTGGATAGATTGTCATGGGGTCAAGGTGGAGAACGATGTTCTTTCATTCCTGGATAGATTGTCATGGGGTCAAGGCGGAGAACGATGCTCTTTCATTCCTGGATAGATTGTCATGGGGTCAAGGTGGAGAACGATGTTCTTTCATTCCTGGATAGATTGTCATGGGGTCAAGGCGGAGAAATGCATAACAATGTAAAGCTGCAGTAAAGCTGATTGTAAAGGAGAAATGACAAAGAAATGTAGAAAAAATGGTATGGTCAAAGCTTTATGTAAATTTTAAAATTAAATAGTTCTCTTTGCATGTTTAATTATTTTAAGACTTCATTTTTTTGTTTTCTTTTCTTTCCATCCAATTCTTTCTATTTTCCAATAAATCCACATATCAAAGGCCTCACGTTTTAGTTCTGTTTTATTGTCTATTGTCCATGTTTCTGCACCATACAGGAATGTTGAGAAGATATAACATTTTGCTATTTTAGTTTTAGCTCTGGTATTATTTGTTTTATTGTTTGTATATTTTTTGTGTTAACTTTTTTTGCCATTCCTATTCTTTTGTTCATTTCATTTTTACATTGTCCATCACTGGTTATATACATCATCTCTGTGATGTATTTAAATATTTGTTCAGTTTATAGATTGAACAAGTTCGATGGTAGATGCATCCCTGTCTTGTTCCTCTTTTTATAACAATAGGTGTATAGTTCTCTTTGTTATATTTTATTATTATTTTTTGCTTCAAGTATAAAACTGTACATTAGTCGTATGGCTGTGTCATCTAGATGTAAATCTTTTAGGCAGTCTATAAAGTTGTTTATGGTGTCTTCTATCAAAAGTTTTGGTGTAGCTTATGATGCAGACATACATTAGCTTGTTTATTTTGGTGTACTTTTCGATTGATGTTTTAATTCAGAATATGGCTTCTTTTGAAGAATTGTGTTTCCTAAATCCAAATTGTTGTTATTTTCAAATATTGCTTTCCTTGTATAACGTTTATCATTATTTTTGTTGCATGGATCATTATGCTTATTGTTATAAAATCAGGGCGTTCATATTTATATATATGTGTATAGAGGTATGTATATTCATGCGCAGTTGTATATACATTGGAAGGTACAAGTGTCGATTTCGACGGGTTAATCAAATATGCACTAAGAAATAAAGTTCTAAGTATAGATACCATACCAGTAGAGATTAAATCAGCATCAGGACAAAAAGGAGTTACATGGCTGCACAAAATATTCAATGCATAATGGTACCAACAACAAACCTCAGAATGCTGGCACAGACAATAATCTTACCAATATGAATAAAGAGAGGTAGGAAGAGAGATTGCAATCAATTTAAAGATATAGTGCTTCTAAGCCATGTAGGAAAGTTATACTCCAAAAGTGTATACAAAAGTTTGAGACAAAAAATAAAACTACAGTTAAAAGATTCACAAATTGGGTTCCGAAAATAAGAGGATGTACTGACGCTTTATTCACATAAAGCAGCTAGTAGAAAATATGACAGAACTCAATCACAATTTGTACATAGCTTTTATTTCAAGAAAAAGGCATTTGACCAAGTAAACAGATAACACATGTTGGAGAACTAACAACATGCAGAGTAAGCCAAGATCTAACCAATCTAATTAAAAGTCTCTACACCAAAGGCTACTGCACAGTCAGATCAATAGCAGGTTACACACGCCACTTCGCAGCTTCATTATTTATATGACAGGGGTGCGTACTATCCCTCCTATTGTTAATTACATTCATAAACTATACATGCAAGTTAGCCAAAACCGTCAGAGACAGATGAGATCAACGAGCTTCATTTTTGCAGACGATCAATCACTAATACATGGAAAAATAGAAGACCTACAAGAACACTAAAATGGACTCAACAGAACAGGCAGGACATTCAGAATATAAATCAACATAAATAAAACAGAAGAAATTAATATCGGACAAGAGAAACAGACCATCAACATAACTATAGACGGCAGAAAACTAAAACACATTGATGCATTCTATGAAGTCTAGGGACAAATTACAACTCACAAACAACAGAGACATGACTCGAAATGCGACAAAACGTGTCAAATCATTGTTCATCTATCAACACTATTGTCCAACAAGGCAATAACTCTTGGGGCAAAAAGAACACACTCCAATTCGATCTTCATTTCAACATTGTGTCATGCAAGAACAATAAAAACAAATAAACTCTTCTAAGATAAAATGTGTTACACGAATGATAAGATACAACCTGAGGGATAAGAGCAGAGATGATGAATTGATAAAATAAAAAGCCAGGAATAACCCCAACAATAGAGTTTAAAGAAACAACAGATACAAATGTTTGACACGCCACGTGGCAAGACAGAATACTAAAGCACAACACAACAAGACTTAATTAACTTTGCATGAAAACACTAGACCCAATGTCTGACAACAAAAATTATGGATTGACAGATTGTTAGAAACATTAGGAAACATAACAGCAGCAGAGGCGAACATAAGAGCAAAATACCGCAAATTGTATATTCCCTTGACGCTGAAGAGCAATTGAGGAAGAAAAGGAGTAGAAAAAAAGAAGTATAATCGTAGTCGGTGTAGTTATAGTTAGACCTAACCTATATAATATCCACCCACATGTATTTACAACCCTTCTACCTCTGTTTTGGCTCTACCATTAGCTGATCAACTATAGCTCGTTTCAGATCACGTGCCCAACTTCAAAACGCTATTACTCAGTAACCGTTGTTAAAAACTGTTGAAATTTTCCAAATGTTATTACAATCCAAAAGACCCTTTAAATGTATATTTAACAAATATCTTGCAGCTGCAGTTTTCTTAAAGCGGCGAATTTCTTTGATGTTTGTCAAAATTGTAAATTGTTATTGTTATTGTTATTGTTATTGGTTATGGAAGGCCTCGGTCTCACAGCAAACGAATTGAAATCCATAATTGCTCAACCGCCCGTGCCAGTGGAATCATCCGAATTACCAACTCATCTCCCAAACAAAGAAAGGTAACTGTAGTCCCCATCGCAGCAGTCTCAGCACACGCCAAAAGACATAAGGCGAAACCGCGCAGAAAGTGAACACAGCCAACTGTTCCCCGTCATACGATATCATCATTCATCGCAAACAAGCGGGATATCGAAGCAGGATCAAAACGGATGAGACACACAGCTCACGGTGTGCACAGAACACTTAACTCAGTAGCTCCTGCAACAAGCCGGACTTGGAATATGAGGAAACTGCAAGAAGGAACACTTTTCAGACATAGCCCTCAATGGTTCCCGCCGCCTATCCACCATACACCATGGGAGTTTACGTCCTCCCGAAAACGATGATCGTCGTAGCACCTGATGATGTTAGGCCATCGCTGATGACTCCAATTCCAAACATATAGACACACAGTGGTGGTAAGTTATCATTTCCAATCCAACAGAAGCCACATGACCTGTAGTTAGTAAAAACACAATTGATGATGTTCTCCGCTCCCTTCTTGTAGCTGCCGCCACACAATTCTGATGTCTTATTATCTTGGACATCATTCAAGAACAATGTCAGATGAACATTCCATAGATATGGCTTTGCTGATGAAGTGCTTGGTGCAACAGTTGTATCAAACATACTGGAGGCTCCTGGTCTGTGGTCATTAATATCACAGAAGGCACATGATGTTGTTATATTCAGAATTTCTTTCTGTGGTGTAAATATGTGGCACACACATGGAGAGTGGTTTGTGGTCACAGTAATCCCATTAAAGGCAATTCTAGGGTAGCATGACATAGCTGTTTTGAGAACAGCACAATCCTGTGATGTTTTCTGTGTTCGCTATAAAGCTGCTGCTGCTACCCAATCCTGACCAATTATAGGTGTGACATTATTCACTTGCAATGACAAAACTGCTTTGTTTACATCATAAACCTCTGGAAGCGAATCATTTATGGGATTAATAGTACAATTTATTCTTCCATCGGGGATATCTTCATTGAGTCCCAAAAAAAGTCTTTGGTTAAAAAGCACATATGCTTTTGAGTTAAACACAAAATGAGCCCACTTCATAGATTCAAAATGATCCTTGCCAATGCCATCCGTTTGCACAAGTTAGGTCCTTAGCAACCAAGGTCACAAACTAAGCTATCAATTTAACGACTTTATCTGCAGCGAAGGTTAACGAACTGTGAACAAACATTTATGTTCAAACCCCTGAATACATTTTCAAAAATCTGCCAACTCGCTGCAATAATATAAATCGTGGTATTCAAAGTAAACATTGCTTAGTCCATAGCCCGATGTAAATAAGCTGCCATTTTGGTGCGTCCCATGACGTCATCTAAATTGTAAATAATGAACCCCTAAATAATAAAAATTACCGTAGTTGCTGGTCTATGATTAATTTTCACTAGGTAAAGGCGTGGCCGTAATGGGGAAATAACTGAATAAGACAAAACACCAGGAGAATTATTGTCTTCTCAGTTCGAGGACGGACGATTATATCAAGGTATACCTGTATGTCCAATTTTCATAGTTTTGTGGTCCTGAAAAGGACCGTTTGTTGAAACCACAAACCATCATTTTTCCAATATTCCTCTTCCTGTTTTAAGACGTGGTCTTTACATTTAGCCCAATAATCTTTGTCTATATTTAATAAAGCGAGATTAGCAAGAGTCTTTACATCGCGTATTTTGAATGTTGTATTTTCATCTGCCACTTGTCCTTTTAATTTTGCCCAGATTAGTTCTATTGGATCTTTTGCAAGATTTCTTTTGTACTGGATGACGTCGGGACTTTATCTTCAAGTGCAACAATGTTGTGGTACGCTGCATTGTCCATTATTAGGCAAGATGGTCGATCTAGTGATGGGAGAACAGAATTTTCAGTCCAATGTCTAAATATGTGACCATTCATCTCAGAGTGATAATCCCGATTGTCTATGGATTTTGAAAGAAAAATGAGCTCTGCATTCTGTATTAGTCCATGTTGTCGACTACATGCATGAGCAATTATCAAGCGCCGTCCTTTGCTGCTAGATATTAATCTCTTAATCTTTCAATCTGATGACTGCCATTCTCTTTGGTTAGTGTGGTGAGCATTGATCCATGTTTTATCCAAGTACACAATATCATAACCTTGCTTGCGCACCTCTTTTACTTCACGTAAGTACTTGCTTCTCATGACTACTATATGTGGCTTCTCACAGATGATGTTTCGTCCATTGGAATACTTTCTGAATGTAAAGCCTGCAGCTCTCACATTGCTCCATAGTGTAGACTTTGATATTTCAATACTGTTGTTCTTTTTCAACGATACTTTTAATTTTCTTATTGTAACAGTTTCATTCATACCCAACATTTTGCGAATTTCACTTCTAATAAGTTCACTGTCGAAATTATCCAACATTTTTGCTCTTCCTTGTGATTTTGTATAGTCTGAACATTGACAGGTCACGTGCTTGAATCCAGCGATTAAATGACCGTTTAGATAAATCCAAAATGTATCTTGTCCTATTCTCAGGGTTTTCTAAAGAATGAAATAATCTTCCTCGTTTAGCCTCTTTGCAAAAATAGTCATACATTTTTATTGCGATGTTTTGTAAACTGCAGAATTTCATTTTAAGACTCATGATAAATGTTATCATTCCACGTTCCCACCTCTGAACGGAAATGGAACACACAATTTCTCGTGTTTTTTACAAGTGTCTAATTGTGTCAAAAAACCACAGTGAAAGCGTGCAAACACGTCAATTTTACCGTGTATGGATTTTTACTCGCTATTTTTAACTTAGAATACTGTAAACATTACGTTTTGACTACATCAATGGGTCGTTATAAATTTATATAAATCAAATAAGCAACAATAATAACCAAATGTTTTTTTTAAATGAAATTAATTCCCTGTTGGGTTCTAATCATTATAACTTTACATGCAAATTTTGAACAACTTACAACAAGCGGTTAAAAAGCTATCGATTTTAAAAGTTGGGCACGAGTTATGAAACAAGCTATAAAGCGGGTATCTAGCACGGACTAGTTAGCGTGTACCATGTATTTTGATTATGGCCAAAGCGCATTTCGCAGGGAAGAGTTTTTATTTGTTTTTCCCATTCTAGTTCGAGATCATTTTGTTTTAGATATTTCATTATTAGGTAGCTATATTGTAATAATTTTATTTCCTTTCATATTTGTGTGTGTATCGTTTGTTGTTCATGCTGACTGAGGGTCTTTTGAGCCGAAACGTCGTTCAAATTTGGGTCCACTACGTAAAGTTTAAGCTATAACATTTTCTTTTCTAACTTCTCCCGCTCCATAGATTGTCATGCCTTGTAACGGATAATGCATCACAACACAATGCAAGCGATTTTTTGGGTAATGTAGTCAGCATTACGCCCGTACCGCTTTACTTTCTCAAAAAACAAAATCCGGTAGCCATTTAAGACTGGGAAACCTGGAAGAAGAACAAGACCTCTTGTCTTTAGTAGTCCAGTTCACTAACCACTGAGCTATGGCGGCTCCCTAATGGTGGCCGAAGAGCAAGACTAACTGTAGCAAATCATGTTTGTGATTACACATAACGGGCAACACACACAATTACTTGACCGTTAAACGTGTTATGTAGATACGCCTTTGATTACGCGATTTGAACGCGATTTGAACATTTTTACTGTACAATCTAAACTTTGAATAAACTTATTTGTAATGGTCCTCAAAGATCAACGGAATTCGCCGATGTGTACAATCTGTAGTGTCTGTAGAATAAAGAATAGCAAAATGTTTGCGTCTTGGATATTCTAAGATTACAAGCAAAAAAGTCTAGCGAACTAACATCTAACTTTCACGAAAATCTAAAACAAACGCATTCATGAATTTATGAACAGACACTACTATTTGTATGAGTTGTAATCACCTTAGTTTTTAAGAAAAGTGTCCATTGTGGCGATTTAAATTTCTTACTTATTTCTACATTATCAAAATACTAAACTTTCCGAAAATCGTTTAGGCATTACGTGATTATTGTCTGTCGATATATATATATATATGGTACTTTTCGTGTTGTCAAACGGTCTAGTGGAAGCTATTGTGTATTTTTTGGAGGATTTGTTATTGTCTAACACCTTCTCTCATGGCTAATTCTACCAATGTTTGACAAACACACCCGCCATAATGAACAAGTCAGGCCCACTGTTCCACAGGGTTTTCCGTCCTTTTTCATTAGTCTTTTCTCTTCTAAGTTTCGCCAGTCGCAAATGATGTTATAGCATTACTTTTACATGCTCTCAATGGTGTGTGATCACTTGCCAGATGTTCACAGTCATTTTCACTAATGGAGAAGTCATTCAGAGATGATTTACAGATATCTCTATATCGTAGTTTCATCATCGAGTGCCCTCTCCGCATCGAAGGTTGACTACCATGGAGCGCCATTCCACTCTGTCTCTTGCATTGATGGTGCAGATTGCCATAGGCTGACTTGTCAATCTTTTGATGTTCCTCGTCCATGTTAGACTTGGTCTGCCTCTGCCTCTTTTACCTTGTATTTTCCCTTCTAATATTACTTCTATTAGACTGCTGTGTCTTTTAACATGACCAAATATTTCATTTGTCTTGCTCTAATTGTGTTTAATAGTTCTTTATTTTTTTTTTTTTTTTTTAAAACTTCTTTGTTTGTTTTCTTTTCTCTCCAATTCTACCTATTCTTCTATAAATCCCACATTTCAAAGGCTTCAATTTTCTGTTATGTTTTCTGGTCTAATGTCCATGTTTCTGCACCATACAGGAATATTGAGAAGATGTAACATTTTGCTATTCTTAGTTTCAGCCCTGGTGTTATTTGTTTTGTTGTTAGTATATTTTTCATGGCATTAAAATTACTTTTTGCCATTCCTATTCTTTTATTTATTTCAGTTGTACATTTTTCATCACTGGTTATAGTATGTCCCAGGTAGTTGTAGCTCTGGACTGTCTCTAGATGTATTCCTTCAACTTTTATATTTAATTGTAGGTCTTGAGAATTTTCTTTGTTTATGATCATAGTTTTAGTCTTTTTGATATTCATATCTAGTCCATATTTTTTTTTCCTTTTCATGTTTATTACATTAAGTAATTGTTGTAGTTCTTTAGGATTTTCTCCTAGTAGAACAGTATCATCAGCATATCTTAAGTTATTGATTATCTTCCCATTAATGTTAAGGCATGGCATCTCATTGATGTTTTTAAAGATTTGCTCATTGTATAAATTGAACAATTTTAGTGATAGGATGCATCCTTGTCTTACTCCTCTTTTTATATCAATGGGTGTAGAGTTCTCCTTGTTATATTGTATTATTGATGTTTGCTCCCAATACAAATCACATAACAGTCGTATGTCTGTGTCATCCAGATTTATATCTTTTAGACAGTCTATAAGTTGCTCATGGTGTATTCTATCAAATGCTTTGGTGTAGTCTATGAAGCAGGCATATATTGGTTTGTTTACTGCTATGTACGTTTCAATCAATGTCCTCATGCTGAATGTTGCTTCTTTTGTCCCACTGTTTTTCTTGAATCCTAATTGCTGCCCATCTAGTTCATTGTTAATTTTATTCTGAACCCTTCCTTGTGTAACCTTTAGTACAATTTTGGTTACCTGGCTCATTAGGTTTATTGTTCTAAAATAGCTGCATTCATCTGCACCATCTTTTTAGGCAATGCTATAAAAGTTTATGTTTTTAGTGCATTTGATATGTATCCTGTGCGGTATATATTATTGCATATGTCTGTGATCATTTCAATGCCAAAATCTTCTAGTGCCTGTATCATCTCTATCTGTATATTGTCAGGTCCTGCTGCTTTTCCCCTTTTCATTGTTTTTATAGCTTTTTCTATTTCAGATTTCATGATTGTATAGCTGGAAATACATTTTATGAGTGGTTTTTTGTGCCTTTCGTCATGAAATAATTCTGTTACGTATTCCTGCCATCTTTCGATTATATCTTTATTGTCTGTTAGCATTCTTCCCTCTTTGTTTGCAATACACCCGTTTCCTGCTGCTTTTTTGTCTTTTATCGTAGTTTATGTATGCCGATTTGTCTTTTCCGTGTATTAGTTCACCATATAGTATTTGTTTTGGTATGGGTTTTTCTTCAATTCGCTGGACGTGCCCCAGCCATCTTAGTCTTCGGTTTCTGAGCATCGACATGATTGTAGGGGTCTTAGCACGTTGTAGGACAGTTAAGTTGGTTATTTTGTCCTGCCATTATTCTGTGCATTATTCTGTGGAAACTTCGCATGTGGAATACATTTAGACTATTTTCGTGATTTAAGTATGTTGTCCAGGTTTCAGATCCATATAATAGTGTGCTAAGCACATAAGTTTGATATATTAAGAGTTTGGTCTGTAGTGTTAGTTTCGAGTTGTTCCAGACCCTTTTGTGAGTTTGCCACTAAGACAAGTCGTTGACGTAAGCGTTGATCCAAGATACGTGAATTTCTGAACTGATTCCAGTGGATAATTTTTTAAAAGTCATTAATACATGTTTGATATCGCCTTGACTTAGTATTACTGTTTCCTGAACTAATTGACAGTGAAAAACGTTCGCATGCTTTGTCCAGGTTGTTGATCAACGACTGTATGGTGCCTTCACTATGAGCGACTAGGGCAGCATCGTCAGCAAATACAAGTTTTCGAAGGTGTAATTTTGAAGGGCAGAAAAACAGGCCAAAATGGGCATGGGCGAGGAAACACCCTTGTTTCACTCCGTTGTTGACTTTAAAATTCTCTGATGAACTCCCATGAAAGTGGATTTTAGCATTAAGAGAGCCCATCACTATTTATATGTATATATATATATATATATATATATATATATATATATATATATATATATATATATATATATTTATAAACTGTCCTTAGATACATAAAATGATACCCGTATTTGTGGAGCTGATACCACCTTCGCCCATCTGTGTAGGCGTGTTTGTCAAACATTAAAACTGACAATTAAAACAAAGGTCACAATTTACATTCCCTGCAACATTAGTATCATTCTGTGTGGTACAGAATCATAGACAACATATGCAAAGCAAGAGAGAAGGGTAAATACAATACAATTGTGATGTCTTCGCCGATTTCTTGGTATCACATGGAAGGACAAAGGGGCATACGTGGAGGTCCTCAATTGCACAAACCTCCCTAATATCTACACGCCTCTCAAACTATGTAAGTTATCTTTGGAAACACTGTATAGCTCAATCTCATACAATTAGTCGACAAATTTATAGAATAAGAATACACGGCGAAAGAAAAAGGAAAAAAAAACAATTTCTAGGAGCAAAGAAAATAATGCAAAATCCATAGCCAACTATGACTGACTGAGGCTACTATACATACATTAATGATTATTTCAAACATTTCGCAATAACTGATGTGAGGTTGTAATTGTACTTTTAAAAATATGTTTTCCTTCAACAAAGAGAACTAACGAGATGTATTAAATAATCCCTCAACAAGAGTGTGTCAAATAAAAGTTCTACTATTTAACAAAAATAAAAACTGGATGCATATTGTTAGTTATGTTTATACTATGTACTGATGTTGACAGTGAGAGATAAGATATGGTATTATTTTTATTTTAGGAAACGCTGTAATTGTGCAGTTGAGAAAGGATGACTTTGTATCTGTGTGGGTCAGACAATATGGAAAATTTTACGGGAGAGGGCATGAAATATACACAACATTCAGTGGATTCTATATAGGACCCTAATGGAGAGAAGCTTCATATGACGTCATAAGTTACTCGAAATCTCTTTTTGGCAGACACACAGTTTGATGCTAATTTCTTTTCTTTCAACAAATTAAAAAAAAATATAATTAAATTCAGTTCAGATTAACTACGTGTGTTTTATTGTTGATGTACGAGTGGTAAAGTTATGTGTGAGTGTTTACAACGTCAAGGAAAGTGTTTCTCGTTTCTTGATTGACACAGTTCATAAACAGAGCTGGAAGAAAGTAAAACATTAAGAACTGATCTATCACATTAAAATACGTAACTGTGGATGATGTTGAAGGATGATTGATACTAAGAGTGAAAACAGCTTACTGCGTCGATGAAGACTTGTATTGAGGAGAGTATTTTGATAACGATTTAATGATATCATTTATATTAAATATCAATAGGTACGTCTAAAGGTAAAGTACGAAACTTGAACTGGCGTCTTAGCACGCGAGTTTCCACCCATATGTGCTTGGCCGCCTATCCTGAAATGTTCAGAGATGTCTGGATGGTGTCGCTTCAAGCATCGAAACTCACGATGAGAGGCGACATTCGTCACCTTTCACTGGTACCCATTTCTGCCAACGGTTGGGTCAACCGTGCGGATATTTTTTTCCCCAACCACTAGTACAATTCCCACTGCTCCCAGCGGGTATCGAACACGGGTTGTCCTCACATCGGTAGTCCAGTGGGGTGGTTTTCCCAACTAGGTTACCGAGGCCCCCAGGAAGGTGTCTGTTGTCGTGAAGATGAGTCTTTGTTGTTAAGGGATTGTTCACTCTCAAACTAATCTTGACGATTAGGGACGGAGTTTGTGGCTCAAGCTTACCCCTTCTAGTTCTGGAAACTCGTAACTGCACACAGCTGACGTTAACTGACTGCTTACTTGATGAGAATACCATCCTCATTCCTTGTCCTTGTCAAGTATCAAAACTACACACATTGGATGAAGCTTCACAGACAGGAAACTTAAGTAAAAAGTCAATTCTTGATTATTAATTCGTCCAGTCCCCGTTAGGCAGCACGTAGAGCTCGTAGAGTCATCCGTCAATTGTCTCTGTTCTGGGCCAGCTTTTCGATTATAGAGAGTGAGTATGTTTGCCAACCTTGCTTCTTTTGTTACAGTTATTTCTGTGTTTTTTCGAGGTCATCTTCTTTTTCTCTTATCGAATGCAACCATTTGAGTGTTGCTTAGTAAATCTCAGGTCATTTCTTGTCAATACATGTCTGCCATTTGTCCATCATCTTTTCATAATAACGAAATAAATGTTGTACGATCATTTTGTCTAATTTCAGCATTAATCTTGATTTCATTCTATTTGCTGCAAAGTATCTTACTTGCACTTGTCTTTAAACGCGTTGCTTTTTTCTCGATCTCCTTTGTCGTTTACCAACTTTCACACATATACATGAGGGTGAATAATATGTTTTAGTTTAAAATTCTAAGTCTTATTTCACCCTGAGTATCTTTGAAAGCCATATTTATTCAAGGATTTTGAAACTGAAAGCAGTCTTTGGTATCCTAATTATGGTCTCTTTTGTAATTTCACCCTCTTGATCTATACTGCTACCAAGAATAAAGTATTCCACTTACTGCATATCCTTCCCATCCAGGTAAATAATTCCTTTTGGTACAGGTCCGGTAATAATTACTTTTGTCTTTTCTCTGTTAGTTTCAAGTCCTATTCTGCAAGCAAATAAATTTAGAGAATCTCTCTACCATGCATCTCATACACATTATCACTTAGCGGCATACTACTGTCGCCTAGCAAAACACAGAGTACAGCTAAGGGATAACAAAGAAAATTCACAGTGGCATAGACCGATTGGCCGCTAGACAGACTTGATTATTACAACAACGCTCAAACTTACAACATCTTTGAACACGAGACGAATTAACACCACAATCTCGGCAGACAAAAAAAAAAACTCTGCGCCACGATCTCTTTAACAAGGATCAATCAATCGGCACCATGATCTCTCATACACAATCTACCACCAAACTGCATAACAATCATTCTAATATAAGCAATCACCACTCGCCACAATAATCACTCTAATACAAGCAATCATCACTTGGCACAATAAAAACTGTACAATAAGCCATCAGTCCGCACATCAATCAGTCTGCAACAAGCAATCATCAATCCTGACAACAATAACTCTACCACAAGCAACTATCAATCCGTACAACAATCACTCTAATTTAAGCAACCATTAAAAGGCCCAACAACCACTTCGATACCAGCAACCATTAAACGGCACAACAATCACTTCCACACAAGCAATCGTCAAACAGCACAACAATCAATTCGAGACATGCAACCATTAAACAGCACAACAATCACTTCGACACAAGCAACCATTAAACAGCACAACAGTCACTTCGACACAAGCAATCATCAAACGTCACTATAGTCTCGCTTTATGCAAATAACATCCTATATGTTCACATCAAACTTGACATAAATACTCGCCAAGAGGGACACTATCTCTGTCGACACAATTAACCAACAATCGACACACAGTCTCTCCCGGTAGAATAAACCAACAATCGACACACAGTCTCTCCCATTAGAATAAACCAACATTCAACATACAGTCTCGCCCGGTAGAATAAACCAACAATTGACACACAGCCTCGCCCGGGAGAATAAACCAACATTCAGCATACAATCTCTCCAGTTAGAATAAACGAACATCTAGCTTACAGTCTCGCCCGGTAGGATAAACCAACAATTGACACACAGTCTCGCCTGGGAGAATAAACCAACATTCAGCATACAATCTCTCCAGTTAGAATAAACGAACATGCAGCTTACAGTCTCGCCCGGAGGAATAAACCAACAATTGATACAGTCTCGCCCCGGAGAATAAACCAATATTCAGCATACAGTCTGTACAGGTAGAATAAACCAACATTCAGCTTACATTCTCTCCCGGTAGAATAAACCAACAATCGACATACAGTCTCACCAGGTAGAATAAACCAACAATCGACACACAGTCTCTCCCGGTAGAATAAACCAACATTCAGCTTACAATCTCTCCCGGTTGAATAAACAAAACATTCAGCATACATTTTCTCCAGGTAGAATAAACCAACAATTGATACACAGTCTCACAGATTTTGCAGCTCTTAAAAAACATCAGAAAGAAACAATCAACATTTTTCGAGCACATCATGAGAAGAGGAAAGTTGGAATACTTGGTTACAACTGGCAAAATAAAAGGAAAGAGAGATCGTGGACGACAAAAAGAGAAAATACTGGATAGCTTGATTATCATGACATGGAAAGCAGTCAACAACAGAACTGACACGGTGCACTGTAGATAGAAGATTGTGGAAGGACATGATCGCCTACGCCACCCGGTATGGTATATGATGATGATGATGATGTTAATGTTGATCTATTATTGTGAATAAGATCATGGCTAAAGAGAGAGAACAACAGTTCGAACACCTTGTGAAAAATTATAATGAACGTTAGATTATATCCAAACATGTGCCCTGTAGCTAGTAAGCTTGGCCTCAACGTCAATTTGACTTTCGTTTTTGTCCCTCACGAATGTAAAGTTCTACCCATATCAACAATGCAGTGGTATCTATCTATCTATCTATCTATCTATCTATCTATCTATCTATCTATCTATCTATCTATCTATCTATCTATCTATCTATCTATCTATCTATCTATCTATCTATCTATCTATCTATCTATATCTATCTATCTATCTATCTATCTATCTATCTATCTATCTATCTATCTATCTATCTATCTATCTATCTATCTATCTATCTATCTATCTATCTATCTATCTATCTATCTATCTATCTATCTATCTATCTATCTATCTATCTATCTATCTATCTATCTATCTATCTATCTATCTATCTATCTATCTATCTATCTATCTATCTATCTATCTATCTATCTATCTATCTATCTATCTATCTATCTATCTATCTATCTATCTATCTATCTATCTATCTATCTATCTATCTATCTATCTATATCTATCTATCTATCTATCTATCTATCTATCTATCTATCAATATGTCTATCTATTTATTGACCTTTCGAGCCGTAGTTGGCCCATAAGGCATAGACTCAGATACTCTTTCTCTTATCTAAATTTTTATTCAACAGTTTTCAATCCTTGTAAAGATCTTTTATCAAATGTAGCCATTTGTCTATGTACAGTGCAAGAGACTCTGTCTCACTGAGGGAGTCGATTCCTGCTGCTCTTCTATCTATCTTTTCAGTGTTCTTCTCAGTGTCTTACTGGATCAGCCACTTTTCCTCTTACCTGTTGTTTCCCACGTGAGGGCTTGCTTTGTTATTCGGTTATTATCTCTCCTCATCACGTGTCCAACATATGACCATCGTCTTTTCTTGATTGATAAAGAAATTAGTGTTTGATTGGCGATTTCTCTAATTTCCTCATTTGTTTTTAATTCCTTTCACGACATACTAAGTATTTTCTTTAAACATTCATTTTTGAATGCGTTCAATATTGTTTCTACATCTCTTGCTGTTTTACAGCTCTCACATGCATGCGGAGGGGTTGATAGTATGTTTTACTTGAACTATTTAACAGCGTGAATATTGTGAAAATGAGATTATGACTAGCCCTTACGTCAGTGCCGCTTTACTTTCTTGGAAAACAAAATCCGGTAACCATTTAAGACTGTGAGAACCTGGAAGAAGAGCAATACCTCTTGTCTAGCCCACTAACTACTGAGCTATCGCGACTCCCTAATGGAGACCGAAGAGCAAAACTAACTGAGGCAAATTTGAGTCATGTTGGCGATTACAGATAACGGGCAACACACATATTTACTTGACCATTAAAAGTGTTATGCAGATACGCCTTTGATTAAGCGATTTGAACGAGGAAATTACATTTTTACTGTACAATCTAAACTTTGAATAAACTTATTTGTAATGGTCCTCAAAAATCAAAGCAATTCGTTGATGTGTACAATCTGTAGTGTCTGTAGAATAAAGAATAGCAAAATGTTTGCGTTTTGGATATTCTAAGATTACAAGCAAACAAGTCACCGCGTACTAACTATATATAGATTTCACGAAAATATAAAACAAACGTATTCATGAATTTATGAACGGACAGTAATATTGGTATTATTTACAATCGCCTTATTTTTTAACAAAAATGTCAATTGAGGCGATTTAAATTGCTAACATTTTTTTCTACTGTATCAGAATACAAAACGATCCGAAAATCGTTTAAACATTACGTGATTATTGCATGTCGAAATATATATATATATATGGTCCTTTTCGTGTTGTCAGACGTATAGAAGAGGCTATTGTGTATTTTTTGCACGATTTGTTATTGTCGATCAGCTTCTCTCATAGCTAATTTTACCAATGTTTGCCAAACACACACGCTACAATGAACAAGTCAGGCCCACTGTTCCACAAGGTTTTTTCATTCTATTCGTGAGTCTTTTCTCTTCTAAGTTTCGCCAGCCGCAAATGATGTTATAGCATTACTTTTACATGCTCTCAATGATGTGTGATCACTTGACAGATGTTCACAGTCATTTTCACTAATCGAGAAGTAATTCAGAGATGATTTACATATATCTCTATATCGTCGTTTAAGTCTGCCGATTTTTCTTTATTTGTGTATTTGTTCACCATATAGTATTTGTTTGGGAATGCGTTTTTCTTCAATTCGCTGGACGTGCCCCTGCCATCTTAGTCTTCGGTTTCTGAGCATCGACATGATTGTTGGGGTCTTGGCACGTTGCAGGACAGTTAAGTTGTTTATTTTGTCCTGCCATTTGGTGTGAATTATTCTGCAGAGACATCGCATCTGGAAGGCATTTACTTTTTTTTCGTAATTTGAGTATGTTGCCCAGGTTTCATATCCATATAATAGTGTGATAAGCACATATGTTTTATATATTAAGAGTTTGGTCTTTAGTGTTAGTTTTGTGTTGTTCCAGACCCTTTCTGTGAGTTTTCGGAATGTCGTATTCTCTTTCCCAATTTGGCTGTTTATTTTATCATCAAGACAAGTGTTTGACGTAATTGTGGATCCAAGATACGTGAATTTCTTAACTGATCCCAGTGGACAATTTTTAAAAGTTATTAATAAAGGTTTGATATCGCCTTGACTTAGTATTACAGTTTTCTGAACTAATGGACATTGAAAAACGGTTGCATGCTTTGTCCAGTTTGTTGATCATCGATTGTATGGTGCCTTCACTATGAGCGATTAGGTCAGCATCGTCAGCAAATACAAGTTTTCGAAGGCGTAATTTACAAGGGCAATTAAAACAGGCCAAAATGGGCGGGGGCGAGGACACATCCTTGTTTCACTCCGTTGTTGACTTTAAAATTCTCTGATGAACTCACATGAAAGTTGATTTTAGCATTCATTTTTTCATGAAAAGACATAATGAGCTTCATTAATTTAGACAGTCAGTCTTTGCTTTCTAACACCCTGTAGAGCCCATCCCTATTTACACACACACATATATATATATATATATATATATATATATATATATATATATAAACGATCTTTATAAACTGTCTTTAGATACAAAAATTGGAAATCTGCAATTGAAATCTAAAATAGAATCACTTTCAAGGAAGTGAGATACTACACATAAGCCAAGGCCGGTCCGCAAGAAGAAAACAAGTCATTAAACATATTGTAGAACAAGACATTGTTTAACACGGCTACATGGAAGTTCGTTCAGATAAGAAAACAAGATGGCTCGACCACATATTACAATCAATCAATATGTTTTTCACAGATAATTTATTCCATCAAACCTAAGTAAGAGATCAAGAAAACCAAAGGGACATCCCAAAGTCTTCCATTGTCTTCCCTTCCTCCTGTACACATTCCAGTGTCGAGAAAGATACACAGTTCTGGTTATCGTCCTGTTGGCGGCTACAAATATTGCTAATTGATGTTATTGTAGCGTCTCTTTGTTATTGTCTGTCAGTCTCACACTGGGTCTGACTCTTGCTCCTCTTTTAATGTGTAAGGTAAGAAATTCCGCGGCATTCTATCTAGATTGGCATCAGGTTATTGGTTGTGTCGGCCTGTATCTCAGGAATGGTTCAATGCATATTCTTTCTCTTATACCATAATTTCGAATTCTGTCTTTTCATGCCTCTCCAAACACTTTTCCTATATAACGCATCCCTGTGGTGACAAAATCATCGTGTACCATACTGGTTGACGTAGACGATCATGTTTTAATCCACATTTCTGTTGCTGACTGTTTTACATGCCACGACACCAGGCTATACAGTATCTTCTTTCTGTGTAGTCTGCGATCTATCTTACCCTCTAATTTTGCCAGTTATAACCATTTACTCCAACTACTTTCTTCTCAAAATGTGACAACAAGAGTATAATTATGTCGTGCTGATGTTTCTGTGGAGCTTCCTCTTTTTGTGTTGGACTCAATGAGAATTTCATCGTTGGTCGTTTGGTCTGTGGTGAAGAGCGTAACTTTATTCTTATTCTTACGTGGCCTTACCCGAGTACACATCTCAAAAGAACATAAGGCAATGGACAGACTACTATTTCTTAAATATATGTAATGTCCTGGGGCATGTTCATTTTTTTTAATGAAGTGTGTTAATCCATACCACACGAGGCCACTGCACTTGGAAATGTAAGGCCAGTGTTCTACTTTGTTGTTTTTTTTTTTGTTTTCCACAAACTCATTGAGGTAGATGACTGAATAAATGCTCAATGAAGTGTAGTAAATAATTGTTGTTTTACTTGCTAGGTTGAATGAAGAGAGCGAGGTTGCGATTGAGTCAGCTTTTCATAATCTTCAAACCTGTGACCTGTCCAAAGATCACAAGATCCATTATGCACCCAAAATAGGCACTTGCAGACAAGATGTAAGGTAGACACTTTGCAAACAAGCAATAAGGCAGACACTTTGAAGGCAAATTATAGGTTAGACACATTTCAGACAAATTATAAATAGACACTTTGAAGGCAAATTATAGGTTAGACGCATTGCAGACAAATTATAAGGTAGACACTTTGAATGCAAATTATAGGTTAGACGCATTGCAGACAAAGTATAAGGTAGACACTTTGAAGGCAAATTATAGGTTAGACACATTGCATACAAGTATAAGGTAGACACTATGAAGGCAAATTATAGGTTAGACACATTGCAGACAAGTACAAGGTAGGCACTTTGAAGGCAAATTATAGGTTAGACACTTTGCAAACAAGCTATAAGGCAGACACTTTGAAGGCAAATTATATGTTAGACAAATTGCAGACAAGTATAAGGTATACACTTTGAAGGCAAATTATATGTTAGACAAATTGCAGACAGGTATAAGGCAGACACTTTGAAGGCAAATTATATGTTAGACAAATTGCAGACAGGTATAAGGTACACACTTTGAAAAAAAGCTATAGGATCGACACCTTTCAGACATGTTGTAAGGTAGACACTTTGCAGACCAGCTATGGCAGATGGGATCCGCGATAGTTCAGTGGTTAATGAACTGGACCATTAAGGATAAGGGGGTTGGTGCGATCCTGATCGACTGCTTCCAGGTTATCCAGTCTTAAATGGGTACCCGATTTTTTTCAGGGGAAAAAATATCAAATACCGACCATATTACCCCAACATACATGTGCTGAAGGGTATGTAAATATTATGTTTATTAACACAGTATTGCATGTAGGGCAGTGCCGTCATGGGACACTTTACCTTTTTCTTTTTTTACTTATAAGGCATACACTTTTCAGATAGGCTATAGGGTAGACACTTTGCAGACAAACTATAGCACAGACACCTTGCAGAAAAAAGCCATAGGATACACTCTTTGCAGAAAAGATATACACCAGAAACTTTTTAAACAAGCTATAGAATACTTATAATTATAATCTACTACTGCTAGGAAATATGCTTATAAAATTGTATCGTTAATCCATGCTGTATTTTGAGCATAGGAACTGAAAGCTAAAGCAGATGAAGACCTTACTATCATTTAATCTCAAGCCACCACGCTACCACTGTGCTACTACTATGTTAAACATAATAATAAAAAACTGAACTGAGTGGCGAGCAACATATCCTTAATGTCTCCTCATAGTTTATTGTTCAGTACCCAATATGTACAATTTTATAATCATTACAAATATTGACTCGATGAACAATTGTAAAACACATAACGGCGTACCACTAAATAAACTCTTATAAGTAAAGTTATAAACTAAATATGTATAAAACTAATCGTCCTTGACTGAATACAGTTGTAAAGCAGAACGTGATGTTTTAATCGTGTGTATAAACTCGAACATTTCAAGTTGGTTTTATGTATAAACTACTAAAATACTAATTTCCATAAATAATTTATCAAGAATACTCATAAATATGACTTAAAACTGACAATGTAACTGCAATATATATATATATATATATATATATATATATATATATATATATATATATATATATATATATATATATATATATATATATCTCTGCGTTCATGACTCTATCAGAGTAAGGATTCCAGACTCTCACATGAAGTCAGCTGTCAGGCTAAGTGAGTAGATCGCCCCCACAGACAGACCATCACAATTAGAGTCTGTCAGATCCACTCTGACTGAACACCCGTTAATACGTTGCACTGTGTTCTGCGCCAGAGGCCCAGAGCATCCGATTTCAGCCAGCATTTTATTCGGGTTTGCTTTCCCTAGCCTTTGATTGTCCCCAATCTTCCTGCAAGGCAGCAGATTGTCTTTACTGTAGGGGTATTCTGCCCTTAGATGGTCGGCCCTCCCAGGTTTACGAGCACCATCTGCCCGAGTCACTAGAGGTGACTAACACAGACATGCACACACAAAGATGTCATATGTGACTAACACAGACACGCACGCACAAAGATGTGAGATGTGACTAACACAGACACGCACGCACAAAGATATGAGATGTGACTAACACAGACAGGCACACACAAAGATATGAGATGGGACTAACACAGACATGCACACACAAAGATGTCGTATGTGACTAACACAGACACGCACGTACAAAGATGTGAGATGTGACTAACACAGACACGCACGCACAAAGATGTGAGATGTGACTAACACAGACATGCACACACAAAGATGTGAGATGTGACTAACACAGACATGCACACACAACGATGTGAGATGTGACTTACACAGACATGCACACACAAAGATGTGAGATGTGACTAACACAGACATGCACGCACAAAGATGTGAGATGTGACTAACACAGACATACACGCGCGAGGATGTGAGATGTGACTAACACAGACATGCACACAGCGCTACGAGGCATGACTAACACAGACACACATCAAGATATATGACACATGACTAACATAAACATGCACATAAAGATATGAGATATAACTGACATTGACATGCACACAAAGATATGACACAAACCTAACATAGACATGCACACAAAGATAAGAGATATGACTAACATAGATATGCACACACAAAGATATGAGATGGGACTAACATAGCCATGCACACAAAGATATGGGATATCACTAACCCAGACATGTACACACTAAGATATGACATATGGCTAACACTGGTACACACTAAGATATGAGATATGACTAAACACAGACACTCATAAAGATATGAGACATGATTAACACGGACACACCGAGATATGAGATATGACTAACATGACACACACCAAGATATGAGCCATGGCCAGCACACACGAGCTGAGATATGAGCCATGGCTAGGACAGAAACACAGCAAGATATGAGCCATGTCTTCACTAAAAACCACCAAAAAATGAACCATGTCTAGCACAGAAACACATTAAAGTGCCCATATGCTTAGGCTTGTTGTAGTCGGCAGACTCTTCTGAACGGGGGAATTACAGGTTTCGTTAAACAGTTGTCTGGAGATTTGAGAGTGCAGTCTGACCCATAGAACGTTCTCTTGCATGTACAGATACCCGATCGACTGTTGACAGGTGTCGTTGAAACAGTTGTCCGGACATTTGAGAGTACATATGATGTCACAGCCATCAGAACACATCTGTTCGCACTGTAGCCCAAAATTACCATCGGGACAAGTGTCATTACAGGTATAGCCAAGATGTTTACATTGTAGGCATTTTCCAGATTTTTCCTCAAATAAAGGACAGACACTGAGACAAGACCCGGAACAGTCGTGTCCATAGATCCCATGTGAACAGTTGCCGTGACAAGTACCGATGATGACATTGCAGCCTTTACTACACCCACTACACACTGCACAAAACGACCAAGAATGCTCGTCCAGACAATAGGTGTCTGTAGATAAATTCACAGATAAATTAGGGTATGATATATCATTATACTGGAACACTACTCCACCACTGTCAGAGAAAGCATTTAGAGTGGCATTCTTTACCCGAATCATAGTGCTAGCTCGATGATAGATTCGAATGACGTGAGTCTTCTGGGGTGTTGCAAAGTTCAGATACCAGTAAACAGAATTGGTTCCACTTCTCCATTGTGTGTGTGTGCAGTCATTGTCATAGAGATTGCTCTTTGTTTTGCTATTAACTGCGGCCTCTGATCCACATCCGTCTCCTGTATAACAAGCATCAAATGTGTCGGTCTGGTTTGTGATCTGTTTGAGAGCGACTTTCCGACCCCCGCCAATGTAGATGGAGCAGATATTTGCAACTATCGCCCTTTCAATCCGTAACTTGTTGATCAGACCACCCCCAGGGCAGAAGGCATCAATCTCGTGCGGACTAACTACAAACCTTGATACATTGTTACATGAGGCAGAACCATTCAGTTTTACCGTGAAACTGTCCGGATATTTTAAGTCATTCGTATAAATCCTAAACCAAGAGCACGGCAAAGATGGATTGAGAGTTGTCTCAACTGATGTAGAATCTGTGTCCGGATTACATGAGGTGTCGTCGTTATCAAACAGGAAAGTAGGTTCAGATTTTTGGGCATATTTGCAAGTAAAGTCCAAGTACTGACACTGGGGTCCGAAAATTTCGTGCTGACAACTGTCATTGTTTGAGCATGTCCCTGTAGTTTTGTCACAAACTAAGCTATTATAGCAGTGACATTGTAACGTACAATTTGCCCCAAACCAACCGTCGGCACAAGTAAGGTCATTAGCTTCCATGGTTGCTAAAAGCCAGCGAATAAAGACTTGATCCACAGCGATGGTTAACGAACTGTGTACACACATTTGTTATCAAACCCGTGATCACATTTTTTAAAAATCCGACAACTCACTGTGGTAACAGATAGCATGAAATTCTCTAATAGAATGAGATAAACCGTTGAAGACAAGGAAAGTCAACATTGTTTACATGGCTTGGGCGCAAGAAGCGTCCATTTTGATGCCACTGCAGTATTATATGTCACATTTTCACACATTTATTTAAATATTTTAAATGTATTTCAGCTAATATTGCTCCATCTTTATATGTACAAATACTATTTCACTGAATTATAGAGTTTTACTATATACTCAAACCAGATGAACTCTGTATACAGTGAAACTAGATCTCTTGTGATTATTTTAATTCTTGTCAGGCAAAACCGTTGTTGCATATCTCGCTGCCGAAGACAGTTTACGTTAGAACTCCATCACAGATAAACATCTATGGGTGTACAGATGAGGTTTATGCTACATTCTCCAGCTATATGATTTAAGAAGCAATTATCATCAACAATACCATGTATAGAATGAGCTTATAAAATACACGTATCTGTTAATGTTAAGTTTTATTCTCTTTAATTGTCACCTTAATTAGCGATCAATTTTTACTATAAAAGCAAGGCGATTTCACTTCTATCTCTTTCCTGCCGATATACTATCATATCAAGTTCCCCATATAATAATATTTATGTATTATTATTTGTACCCATACTATAATATCAGCAGCAAAAGTCATAATTCGTCCCCTTCCACCCAACTGTTGTTCCGTAATCGTTATTGGGTAAACATTAAATAGAACTGGTGACAATGGTCAACCTTGTGGAAGCCCTGGACAAATGGATGTTGGCTCTGAAGACCAACTTCCACATCTGAGTACACCTTCCTCTGAAACAGTGTCGCAGCGATCCATCTAATGAGGAAGGGGTGCACCGCCAGTTTGAGGAGCATATGCATGAGATATTCAAATGGTACCCTGTTGCTTGCATCTTCCAAATCTATAGGAGCGCACATGTCTCCTCTCGTCTGTGGAAGCTTTGGAATACGTCATAGGCAAAGAATGCCGCATTGAGCCATGTCTCTTTGTTATATCTATAACCTCCGAGTGTGATTGGGAATGCACGTTTCTGTTCAATGTGACAGGTGAGGACACGGGCAACTATTTGTGTCTCTAGCCAGATGAATGCCTTGGTCACTGTCATCACCTCCAACGTCATGGTACTCGTGGTCATTACGTATGCAGTACTGTCTTTCTTGACTATTCTGCCCGCCGAGCGTGCTGTAAATGCCCATGCACTTCTTTGATGTTGTATTACAGATCCGTTTGTATAGATGACTGCATTTTTCTCATCGGTGTTATCCCATGAGACCGTTGACCGCCGCATTGACCACGACTGAGTTCTGCAATCTTTAGAAACACACTCTAAAGCTTCAAAATAAGCAAGAACAAACAAGCAAGAAGTAGACATATGCATAGAAAATGTATTGAGTTATTGAGTTATTTGCGGGTCATCATCATTGCACTCCGAACATGTCCATAGGTGCTCAGATCCCCTCCTCAGCAATTCCCTCATTGTCCAGCGACTGACGACTCCAGTTCTATGTTGATTGATAAGTCTTCTTACACGGCCACTAAGTTTCTCATTTCTGGCTGTGCCCAAATTAACTCCCATTTCCATCATCCGAAGAAGTGACGTGGATCTGTGTTTGTCGAAGTCATGTGCTCTTCCCACATCTCAGAGGGCATTGATGATGTCCGCCCGATCCATTGGTTGCCCGTCCTCAACGACAGCGCAGCTAGCCAACCTGTCAGCTCTTTCATTTCCCCCTACTCCTGCATGTCCAGGGACATAGACAAAGGTGACCTTACGTATTATGGATTTCTGCAACGACTCGACCAATTGCATGCGTACAGAGCCCGCCACCACATTTTTTAACATGCTCATTGAATCACTCAGTATACATGCGTGGGTGTAGTCTTGTGACTCTAACCATTTGAATGCCTTGGTCACTGCCATCGCCTCCATTGTCATGCTACTCGTGGTCACGACGTTTGCACCACTGTCTTCGTAGACTATTTTGCCTGCCGAGCGTGTTGTAAATGCCCATGCACTTCTTTGGTGTCGTCTTACAGATCCGTCTGTTTAGATGACTGCATCTTTCTCATCGGTGTTATCGCAGATGAGACCGTTGACCTCAGCATTAACCACGACGGGGGTTCTGTTCTCTACTTTTCCTGTCGAGTGTGACAATACACGAGAAAGTCCCCTTGAATGATGTAGGCACCGGTATCCACTCCTCACCAACGCTGATATTGGTAAGCCCACAGACCTGTTTGATGACATCTTCTGCTCGGCCCACCCATGATTTGCCTCATTTTAGCCTGTCACCTTTCTCTGTGTTGAGCACGTGGTGCAATGGGTGCTCTGTATCTGTACTAATCTTCAGGTATGCTCGTGCTCTCCAGATCTTGATTCTGTCATCAATGGCTGGAAAGGCAAGAAGATACCTCATTACTACACAGGGAGTGTCCCTCTTACATCCCAGGATAATGCGCATGTCTTCATTTTGTATTTACTCCAGCCTATCAATTTGAGTCGTACTGACAGTCAGAATTGCCACGGCATATTCGATAGGTGCGAGGACTAATCCCTGGAACAGAAGAGTAAGTAGCCTCTGCTCGATGTTGGCAGCTGCCATGACCTTCAAGGCGGCTAATCCTTTGAGGGACTTAGTTATCACATGGTCGACGTGGTCCCGAAAACACAGGCTGCGATCAAACTTAACTCCGAGGTATATAATCAACTTGTCCATGGTCACCTCATCAGCTCCCATTCGTACTACCGGTGTGGTCGTATGAACGATATGATTGTTAAGGGAGAACTATGAAACTGATGCTTTATTAGGATTAACCACGACACCTGATATCCCACACCAGGAACAAATGCGATCGAGTTCGTCTTGCATTGTGGAAGCGATTCCCCGTCTGTCTCTTCCCTGTCGATATACCAGAATATCATCAGCAAAAGTCATAGTTCTTCCCCTCCCATCCAGCTGTTGTTCCGTGATAAAAAATGTATACACTCAGACGGAAAAAAAAACATTTCTAGGGGCGCTGCAAAAATCTATAGACAGCTATGACTGACGGCGGCTACTCTTCCTCCACAACTCTGATATCAGTGCCAGATTGGACATTAAACAAATATATAACTTTCTTACAAACATGAGGTTCATATGAGTAAAGCTGTTTGTGACATCAGGAGCCATACAGGAAATGAAAAAACAATTATTATTGAAGTAAAACTAATAGTGGATTATATTAAGAAATAAGAAATGAATTGATTTTGTCACTGATCACGATCACGTCCAGATAAAATCTATCAGAGAGACTTCTCGAACTGTTTCTTGCGAAGGCGCACCTCCCAGCGCCAGTTTGGACGTTTGTCAGCGAACCACAGCTGATAGCTTGCGCCAGGATCGGTGAACCAAAACCATCTAGACCCTGCTCCACCTCTCTGCGGTGCCTCCAGTAACAGACTAACCTTTCTAGTCTGGCCAAGCGAGCAGATATCGAAGAGGGAAGACAACCCGGTACTCAAAAAAGTCGTGCTGAAGTCGGATGTTTTGGACGGAAAGGCGCAAATATAACAGTTATACTGCAAACCACAACACAACGCAGACACGTCCACTTAACGTCCTTTTAAGGACGGATGGCGAAGAGGAATTCTACAGTCTACGAATACTCTAGAATACTTTAGTCATCGGGCGAACACAAGCAAGCAGAGAGACTTATCGATCACAAATGAAGAGGAAATTACCAACTTAGAAACTGTGGAATAATGAAATAGCAGGCCTCAATGTCCACAAGGAAACACACTACAGAAGATTAAATCAAAGATGTTGTTATTGTATTCTATGTAGTTGTCAACTGAGTCGGAGTAAAGTAGTAAAGTACGTGTGTGAGCATTACCGTAGAGTGACATATGCCCGTCTTTCTACTACATTGAACATAAACAGAAGCAGTTTAGTCTTTGGTCATGAAATTGGAAACGTCGACGTTGATTTATGAGAAACTTTTTCGAGGGGGGCGTATCATTTATACACATTTCTTGATGTCCGTTATGTCCTGAGTTGAAAAATACTGTAAACAGTGCTCTTACGAAGAATAGCGACATTGTCCGGTGACTACACGTGTTTAGGATATTAGCTGAAGATGTTTACTGGAATCGGATACTCTTTCAACACATTTTTACAGTGATTCAGTGAATCCTAAGCCTTGAATATTGAAATGAAATACATCGGTTATAGTCTCAGAGATGGTCAGAGTTGACGTAAATGTGTTTCGCATTTGTTAGATCTTGTTTGAGGGTGGGGAGGGGGTTGAAAATGCATAGCACGTTATATAAATGTGATGCTGAATGAGTCAACGATTTAAAGATTGAGCACATGCTATCATGACCAGACAGAGAAGTAACTAAGAAAGGTATCATCCAGACACGCGATCCATGTAGTGTGTGAAAGGAAACGCGTGTAATCAAAATAGAGTTGGTGTATTAAATAGCAAACATGTGTATGATTATATTGAAGGAGGATGGACACGTATTAAACTGTTTTGGGTGCGATGAATATAACCTGACAACTAATTAAGTAAATGCACACGTACAGCTGCTGTTGGTCGTTTATACAAGAATTTCATAATAGTTAAGTACACAGATTAACATCCGTAGATTTGGTAATGGAGACATCCAATGGTGGTCAAAAGCATCAAACAGACAACATATGGACATGGTAGCTCGGGAGATCAGAGATGTCGAGGGGAACAATCGTGTGCAAATGGCAGCCCAACGGGTTCAGTGAGGCCAATGGACCACATGGGATGAGACCTTACAGAGGATGCTCATACCTCTCTCTTTCTCTCTCTCTCTCTCTCTCTCTCTCTCTCTCTCTGCGATCAAGACTCAATCAGATTAGGATTCCGGACTCTCTCATGAAGGCAGCTGTCTGTTTAAGCGAATCGATTGCCCCATATAGTTTCTCTTCCAGGGAGATGGGCGTGAACCGCATTGCTCTTCTGAGGTCTGTGTACTGGGGGCAATCCTGTAGAACATGTTTTGTAGTCATATTGTCCAGTGTGCAGTGGCATAGGCGGTTGTACCTATTTTGAATTTGGTGAACATGTGATTTATCATTCTATTGTGGTCAGTGCGCAGGCGAAGTATGATGACTTGATCACTCCTTGATAGTTAGTGGTATCCGTCACTCTCGTTATGGTTTGGGTGTTCTCGTTTCCATTTTTCATGGAACTGGCCCTTGAAAATGGATTTGGCTTCACCATAACTGAGCAGATGGTTCTCTTGTGATAATCTCCCTCCCTCTTTAGCTAATTTGTCTGCGTGTTCGTTCCCGTGTATATTACAGCGTGATGGTATCCATTGAATGACTACTCTCTGGAAGTTATTGCATAGCTGGTCCAGGGTTGTTCTCAAATCATCGAGTTAATTGTTCTTGCGGCATTTTAGAGCTGATAATACTGACAGTGCATCAGTCAGAATCACCAATTTATTGTGCATGTTATTTTTGTGTGGAGTAGCCAGTGTTGCAGCATCTCTGATGGCCTCAGTTTCTGCTTTAAAGTTGTTTGAGAATTTTCCAATAGCTAATGACTTGGTGATCTCGTCCTCATGATTCAGCGTCAAGAACACACCTCCCCCTCCATTTCTGGTGGCATTTGTAGCAGAGCCATCTGTGTATATGTGGGACCAAGAGTCCTGTGGATAGGTATCGTGTATGTATTTTTCTGCTACGTGTTTTCTTTCTGTGTCTGATTGGGTGCCTTTTTTATGATTCCTGTTATATTTTCCTTAAGTTCTAGTATTGTATGCTTTCCATGAGGAGACATATCAGATTAGCCCACGGGTTTCGATATTGTTTGAGAAAGTACTGGGTCTCCAGTAGTTAGTTCATTGACAATTGCAGCGAAGTTGCTCCTCTTTAGTCGTTCAATTCCGGAACAATATATTCTTTGCTGCATGGGGTGGCTAATGAGCCTTCTATATTTATCCGCTTTTGCAATACTTTAGTGACCCGTCTGTCATCTACGGGTTGTAAACCTGTTACTGTTTCTAGAGTCTTGATAGGTGTAGATTTCATAGCACCAGTGATGATACGGGCAGCTTGGTTCTGTGTTCTTTTAATTTTGCTAAGGTGTGATTTGGAAGCCATAGCCCAGGCTGTGACTCCATACTCTAGAACTAGTCTGAGTCTTCCTACGCATAGTCTTTTCAAAATAATGCTGTCTGTCCCCCAGTCCGTTCCTGCCAGTTTCTGTATAATATGTGTTCGTTTTCTGGCTTTTTTCCTTGCTCTGTCTATCTGATTTTTTCCAAGTCATTTTGCGATTCATGGTGACACCAAGATATGTTGGGTTTTGGTCAATAGGGAGTGTACGGTCTTTTATCTTCAAGCTTGCAGAGAGTGTGTTTCTTGATAGGCTGAAAATTGTATATGCAGTTGTTTTTCGTTGATTGGTAAGAACCAGGTGTTCGTCCATTTTTCAAGTTCACCTAGGGCATATTGCATCGTGGGTCCAGCCACCACCATATTTTCCTCACGAGCCCATAACGCAAGATCATCTGCGTATATTGCTGAGTGTATTCTGGGTGGTATGTCCGTTACGATGTCATTTATGAAAATTAAAAAAATAGTGTTGGGGACAAGACTCCGCCTTGTGGGATACCTTGTTCGATAGAGAACTTTCTTACTTAGTTGACCTTGAACTTGTACTCTGGCTGTTCTATCCTGACGGTATTGAGAGACCCAATTGAATAAACGACCCTGGATGCCAAGTCTAAAAAGCATGTTCTTTAAACCCTCTCGCCAAACCCTATCAATAGCCTTCTTCATTTCGACACACACTGCCAGTGTGTGTTTCTTTTCTTGTAGAGCATCCTCTATTTCCTGTGCAATGTAGGTGACCAGATCTTCAGTTGATCTGTGTTAACGGAAGCCACTTTGTTGTGGTACGATTTGTTGTTTTGTCTCCAATGCCACATATGTCTTCTGTTAACCAGCCTTTCCATGAGTTTACTCAGGCAGCTAAGTAGGCTAATTGGTCTATAGCTACTTGAGTCTAGTGGGTCTTTTCCACACTTGAGAATATGCACCATAATAGCTTCTTTCCAGATTGCCGGCACATGACCTTCTTCCAGCTAACATTTATTATCCTTAGAAGATGGCTCTTGGCTTTCTGTCCGGGATTTAGGAGCATTTCGTTGGAGATTCCATTTTTACAATGGTAACTTTTGAGCTTCAATCCTTTGAGGGCAACATCTAATTCAGTTGGGGTAAAGATGGTCGTCTGATGCTCTTCTGGTGCTAAAGGCATGTGTTTTGCATCTTGGTTTTCCAACCTTGCAGCTTTCTATTTTTCTATTGGAATGTTTATTCTACTAATGTTTTTGTAAGTCTCTATCAGTAGATTTACTGCCCTTTTGCCTGTGATGATGTTCTGATTGTGGGTTAATGATATTGGAATCGGCAGTTGTTTTCGTCACTCAGAGCTTTCGCAAGTTTCCATAGTTTATGACCATTTTTGTCTAGATTAAGGCTCTCTGTTTTGTCTATCCAGCTCTGTCTTGCTGATATCATGACATCACTTCTGTATTTGGCCGAGGCTGCTTTGTAGGCAATGTTGCTCTCTGTGCTGTGTATATATCCCACATGTAACATATGGCATCGCTGCGGTTCAGCTGCATAACCAGATCGATGTACGACCTTCTGCCAACAACCTACAAACTGGTTAAATGGGGAAATACAGATGGCAATCGATGTCCTCCTTGTAATGGAAGACAGACGATGGAACATGTTCTTTCCTCATTCAAGATAGTGCTCGGCCAATGGCGGTACAAGTGGCGGTACAACAAAGGGCTGCATGAACTGGCTGTCATCGTGGACGGGGCGCAGATTCTAACACTAACATTCGACCAGCTACAACAAACACTTATTTTTTCAGAGCTGGACAGGTCGCACGCCACAAGCAAAACAACTGAAACAACTCAACGATAACTGGACATAGCAGCCAACACCTGGGATATGGTTATTGACCTTCCATGAAATACCCCTAATGCATCAAGAGGATTAAATTCATCCGGATATCGCACTTTATACATCAGATACGACATGCGTCAACGTACATGAGCTCCCTTGGTATTCGAATACCTTCATGTTAATTCTTCAATATGTTTGTATATAGCTTTGGCATCTCCTTTTTGTTGCATTTCGATCACTTTCATCATCATCATCATCGAGTGCCATCTCCACAACGCAGGTTGGCTACCATGGAGTGTCATTCTGCTCTGTCTCTTGCTTTGATGGTGCAGGTTGTCATAGGCTGATTTGTCCATCTTTTGATGTTACTCGTCCATGTTAGTCTCGGTCTGCCTCTGCCTCTTGCCTTGTATTTTCCCCTCCAGGATTACTTTTAGTAGGCTGTTGTGTCTTTTAACATGGCCCTAAAATCGCATTTGTCTTGTTTGAATTGTGCTTGGTAGTTCTCTTTTCATTTTTAGTTGGTTTAAGACTTCGTCGTTTGTTTTCTTTTACCTTCCATCCAATTCTACCTATTCTTTTACATATTCACCTTTCAAAGGCTTCAATTCTCTGTTCTGTTTTCTTGTCTAGTGTCCATGTTTCTGCACCATATAGAAATATTGAGAAGATGTAACATTTTGTTTGCTATTCTTAGTTTTAGCCCTGGTGTTATTTGTTTTGATGTTAGTATGTTCTGGGGGCCTCGGTAGCCTAGTTGGGAAAACCACCCGACTAGACTACCGACGTTCGGACAACCTGTGTTCGATTCCGATGGGAGCAGTGTGAATTGTACTCGTGGTTGGGAAAAAAAAAATACCCCACGGTCGACCCAGCCGTTGGCAGAAATGGGTACCAGGGTATATTATCCTGGGAAGGTGAGGAATGTCGCTTCGCATCTGAGTTTCGATGCTTGAGGCTACACTATACAGAAATATCCGAACATTTCTGGATAGGCGGCCGAGCACATATGGGTATATACTCGCGTGCTAAGACGCCGGTTCAAGTCTCGTACTTTACCTTTACCTTTAGTATGTTCTTCATGGCATTAAAATTACTTATTGCCATTCCTATTCTTTTGTTTATTTCAGTGGTACATTTTTCATCACTGGTTATAGTATGTCCAAGGTAGTTATAGTTCTGAACTGTCTCAAGGTCTATTCCTTCAATTTTGATATCCACTTGTGGGTTTTGAGTATTTCCTTTGTTTATGATCATAGTTTTTATCTTTTTGATAATCATATCTAGTCCATATTTTTTGCTTATCATGTTTATTTCATTAAGTAATTGTTGATCTTTTGCAGAAATTTTTGTAGATTTTTCTAGATTTTCTGCTAGTAGTACAGTATCATCTTCATATCTTAGGTTATTGATTATCTTTCCATTAACTTGTAGGCCTGGCATCTCTCTGAGATGTTTTTAAAGATTTGCTCAGTGTATAGATTGAACAAGCTTGGTGATAGGATGCATTCCTGTCTTACTCCTCTTTTTATATCAATGGGTGTAGAGTCGATCTCTTTGCATCTTTCTTTTAGCCATGCTTCTTTTTCTTCATTGCATTTGGTTACAATTTATTTATTGGTCGCTTATACTCATCTTTATTTTTCTATTTCTTCTTCTTGTATCCATTAGCTGCAACATGTCATCTGTTATCCATTTCTTTCTTGAATTTATCCTCACTGGTGGTATAAACTCTGTTGAAGTTTGTTGCATTGAATTTTTTAGCATGTCCCACTGTTACAGAATAATGAAGTTTATTTTTGTTTGAAGCAAACTATGAGGCCATGTTATTTGTGAATCAGCATTGAGGTTAATTTAGTATTTAAGAGACAATGCAAATTGTAAGAAAATAATGTATGCTGTTAGAAAACAATGGCGTTATGTAAAAAGAAAGTGACGAACCCCTGTCAAGTCAAGTGCTGTATAGGGAATATGGTGTTAGTGACCATAACTTTTACAGACCTTCAGCACATTATTTTTGGGGTAATGTGGTCGGTATTACGTCAGTGCCGCTTTATTTTTCCAGAAAAAAATGCGATGCCCATTTAAGGTTGGGTGAACCCGAAAGCCGTCAGTTGGGATCGAACCCTACTTCTTGTTCTTTGTACTCCAGTTCACAAACCACTGAACTATCGCGGCCCCCGATGGCGTTATGTTAGTTGTTAGAAAACAATGAGGTCGTTATGTTTGCACTAAGAAAACAATGCTTTTTGTATTATAAAACAGTAAAGTTTATGTTTGTTGGAAGAAAACTATGAGACTATGTTTTTATAAGGAAACAATAAGGTTATGTTTGTTGAAAGAAAACTATGAGACTATGTTTGTTGTAATTGTAAGGAAACAATAAGGTTATGTTTGTTGAAAGAAAACTATGAGACTATGTTTGTTGTAAGGAAACAATAAGGCTATGTTTGTTGGATGAAAGCTACCAACGAGGTTCTTGCTGTTTGAAAATTATACACGCCTGAAGTTGTTATCATCGTTGGTTATGTACAACTATTATTATGTGCCTTTCGTGTGCTTATTTGTTTATATGTGCGCAATTAAATCTTCAATTGTAACCAAATGTTATATCCTGGAGTTGTTTTTCCTTTATCGCTATAATTACAATTCATGTGGTAGATAAAGCAAAGTGTGAATATTCACATTCTTTCAGCTTTCTTCTCTGAGGAGCATTTGTCAAGGAACGAGAAACAAATCTTTGATGACGAAACCACTCAATTTTCTAAACATCATCCATTGAACAGAAATAGTCAATTAATATCAAACAAACACAACATCATTTGATCAAGCAATTTTATTTGTGGATTAAGGCAGAAGTTAAATCAAATCATGTGTGTCGCAACATATTGTTTCCGTCTAATAAAAACTCTGTACATATCACTATGATTACTTCCATCAAAAATCCCGAGAAGGTTGTATACACTTCAAGGTTTTCGCCATTATATATGCATCGCGTATGGCTTTAACATAAATGGTATTTCCTTTAACAAGATTCGCAATGAAGAGTTTCCTAAAATGAAACAATATACAATAAAATGTGGTTTTGTGCTCTACATTACTAATAAATATATATATAATATATATATATATATACATTGAAAAACACACAGTACACCCTTGCAAGCTCTAAAATAGTATAACAGGGAATGTATAGATAGAAGTGAATGGTCGTTAGTTGTGGCAACGACAGCACATGTTGGAGCGTTGTATAAAAATAGTATGACAGATCACTCTAAGATTAGGATGGGAAGAAAAATTAAGCCAGAAGGTAACTGAAGAAGAAATGACGAAATAGGTCTATGACGGAATCTGTATGACGTGGATAGAAACGGTTGTGAAGACTTTAAAAGGAAACTTATTTCCTTTCGACACAAGAGCACATATGGAAGAGAAGGCCTAGAATGGTAAACAGTGGACGCAATAAAATGTGGTTTTGGCAGCTCGGACATATGAAGAGAACTAAGATTATATATATATATATATATATATAGATATTATACGCTATATGGAAAAACTACATTGCAGCAGCGGACGCTATATGGCAGAGACCTAGAGATTGGCAGCAGCGGACGCTATATGAAGAGAAGACCTAGAGATGCAGCAGCGGACGCTATATGGAAGAGAAGCCTAGAGTTTGGCAGCAGCGGACGCTATGGAAGAGAAGACCTAGAGTTTGCAGCAGCGGAGCTATATGGAAGAGAAGGCCTAGAGTTGCAGCAGCGGACGTATATGGAAGAGAAGGCCTAGAGTTTGGCAGCAGCGGACGCTAATGAAGAGAAGGCCTAGAGTTTGAAGCACGGACGCTATATGAAGAGAAGACCTAGAGTTTGACAGCAGGACGCTATATGAAGAGAAGGTTGTTTGGCAGCGGACGCTATATGGAAGAGAAGACTAGATTTGGCAGCAGCGGACGCTATATGGAAGAGAAGACCTAGAGAGGCAGAGCGGCGCTATATGGAAGAGAAGGCCTAGAGATTGGCAGCAGCGGACGCTATATGGAAGAGAAGACCTAGAGATTGGCAGCAGTTGGAACGCCGTGGAACGGTAGTAAATATAATGAAGACCTAGAGATTGGCAGCAGCCGGAACGCAAAACATCATTAAGATTTGGACATGGGCAGTCGAGGAGAGCGGCAGTACACCATGGAACCAGAGCAGTAACGAAGATAGAGATGGACTGTAGTCTGAATTATAATGAGTAGTTAGAGATTGAGAATAGTTAGCAGGAAACAAGACGATATTAACAGATCCGGAATGAATTAGTAACAATTAAAAGTCGAAACCTAGAATTAGGTAGGATAGGTTGGGACGTTCAACGGGGAACGGTCCAATATAGAATAGCATCAACATCAAAATTAGAATATTTTAGCACCCTATAGTTAGAGAAGGATGAGCGAGTGAGTAAGGAATATAATAATTGTAATCGTAACAGACTGAATATACTTAAATAATAAAGGCTGGCAATGAAAAATATTGCCGATGTCTTGAGTTGATGATTAAATGCAATTTTGTCTTCAAGTAAGGGTCTTCGTCACTTAGGGTCTCACCAATATTAAGTGAACGCCTTGGAGTTAACGATCAAGAAGGAGTCAGAGAAAACCCTTCAAACATAACCTAGCAAGAAGGAGTCAGAGAAAACCCTTCAAACATAACCTAGCAAGAAGGAGTCAGAGAAAACCCTTCAAACATAACCTAGCAAGAAGGAGTCAGAGAAAACCCTTCAAACATAACCTAGCAAGAAGGAGTCAGAGAAAACCCTTCAAACATAACCTAGCAAGAAGGAGTCAGAGAAAACCCTTCAAACATAACCTAGCAAGAATGAGTCAGATACTCCTTCAAATTATAGAGATTGTCGCGGCGCAATGGCGGAGGAACATTAACGGTCAAAATTAACGGTCAAAGTAATACACAATTTAGAGATGGACACATGAGGAGTCTGGCGTCAAATAGATAGCGTTCAAGTAACGTAAAGACACGTTGAAAGGTACAATTAAATTAACGACTTGTCGTAAGGCCCACCTTCAATTACCAACAAGCTTCAAACATTGCTTCAATAATCTAGTTTGTTAATATAAAAGTAAACGATTATAATATGGTTTTGTAATTTACAACTCTGCTAAATGTGATGCATAAGCAATAAATCAAGTAATCTTCCTCCTCTTCTTCTACTTCTTTCCTTTCTCATCTGCCTATCAGCGTCGAGGGGAGATATAATTTGCAGCCTTCTGCTATTCTGCTCGCCTCTGCTGCTGTTATGTTTCCTAGCGCTTCTAATAATCCATCGATCCATCTTTTCCGTGGTCGACCCTTAGGTCTGGTGTTCTCACAACGTTTGTGAAGGCTCGTTGTGTTTTGATCTTTCTGCCTTGTCACGTGGCCACACCAATTTTATCTGTTGTTTCCTTACATATTCTATGGCGGGGGCTATTCCTAGATTTTTACTCAGTTCTTCATTTCTGATCTTATCTCTCAGACTGTTCCTATCTAGGAATGATCATAATAATAATAGTTTTCTTTTTATCTATTCAACAATCTTACGTGATCTTTTTAAATAAGCAGAATTATATATAGTTGACACCAAATGTTCGAGGATGTCATTAAGACAACTGATGTGATGTTTGTTGCAGTAATGCTGACAAAACGTTTTATAATCTCTCTTCGCAAAGATAAAGCCAATACCTACTACACTATTTAGATATTTTGAGGTTGTGTTTATGATACAAATATTTAAATGCTCATCGTAACAATTCATTTATACATAATTTAAGCAATGGTTGCAAAATAGAGTCAAAGACTTAATGATCATCTTAAAGGCTGAACTATTGCAAGAGTAAGTTTGATAATTTATAGTCGATGCCCAATGACTTGGCTGCCACAAGGTTTAAACTGGTAATCTTCTTAAGGTTAATCTATCGTGGACAACTCAACTGCCATTATTGAAAGAACAGGATAGGACATGTGAATAGACGGAATCAGAAAGTTTCAAGTGCTAAAATGTCGTAAATTCCAGAAGACAACACAAGTTGCATAATAGACGAAGAAAGATATGTATGTTGTTTGCAACACAACACGGTTTACGCTGCAGAGCAAAAGGTCTGCAACCACCAATGCTACACACTGAGTCAAGAATTTAAAACAAAAAAAAACCGACGCTTTCCCTCATAAGTTAACTGTATATGTAGAATGTATCAGCAAACACCGTGTCTACTGGTATTGGTGATCATGTCTCTCCACAACTTACTATCTTTATAGTTGTCTTTCCGTTATTAGTTCACTTCCTCCCAGCCCATTCTCTTACATTATCTTATATTGTTTCTCTCTGTTTAACTAATTATATCTCTTCATAATCCGCACAGTTGATATCTCTAATTCGTTACCTTTGCATTAAGAGATGATAGTTATGTTTTGTTGATGTCGAGAACAAAAATGATTTCTTTTTGCCAGATTCCTTTAGATCGTCATAGTTGCTGTTTTAAGTTATCCACGATGATGTCAAAATTCGTTATCTGTAAAACCAAATCTTTGTGGCTGTCAAAGATGTCCATGCCTGGTGCTAGATTGTCTTCTCTTCTACATGTCAACACTGGCTTTATCTAACACCGGGGATAGTTACTTTGTTTAGATTTCTTCAAAAATATTCTGTTTTTCTTTTTATCGAACAAAGCCTTTGCCTTCATCACCTCGATTCGGTTGTACTCGTTCCATTCAAAGCTGCAATTAGATTCAGGTGCAATTGCAATGACTTGTTTAGTCCTGTACATATTATTTGAGCAAAAAAAGGTCTTTATCCAGTCACTAATCGACTGATATAAATAACAAAGTGATGTTACACATGACTGTTCTGTCTAGCAGTTACCTTGTGCAATTAATACGAATTCGAGTCGTTATTCTCATAATATTAGAGAAAACAGATTAGTGCATGTCATATAATTCATTAGCAATACCATAGTAGTCCAAACACTGCAGTAAATTCATATATATATATATATATATATATATATATATATATATATATATATATATATATGTTTATATACGAAGACAACATAATACATTTACAATCTAATGAATAAACAATTCTATCATTATCATGTGCCATGTAGGTTCGGTTTGAGCGATCGTGTAATTCAACTTCTATCCGAAGTGTACTGCATCGATTCTGTTACTATTTCCTGTGCCATGTCACTAAGTTAAATAATACTTCTCTCTATGTCGTTCGTGGACCCATTATTTCCAGGTGTACCAACTTTCATCTTCTCACTGTTTTCAAAAGATGATCGAAACATGTCAATTGTTTTCTTCTGATGTTTTTTTAGGAGTTCCTTTTTTGTGTTGTCTTCTTTGAGAAATTCCTTGTTGGTCTTTTCACCTGTCCAGAAAACTCTCAGCGTTCCTCTGAAAAATCCAATCTCTATGGCCACTAATCGTCTTTCATTGTATGTCTACTGTCCATGATTCTCATCCTTAGGTCAGAATTGGTTGAATATAGCATCGATGAACTCTCTTTCTCACTTATATTGTCCTAGACTTGTTGTGGAAAATATTTTTTTTTTCTGAAATGCTATTTGGGCCTGCGTTATACTTCTTTTATATTTCTATAGCGCATCTTCCGTCTGATGTTACTATTGTGCCAAGGTATTTGACGCCCAACACGCGTTTCAAGTGTGTCCCGCTTATTGTTGCATCATTATGATTATATTTGTCCTCCATGTGACCATCTCAGTCTCCAGGTGATCCTCTTCTCATCTGTTGTGTACCCCCCTCCCAGGTGACTTTAGAAGGTTTTATGTCTCTTCAAATGTCCAACAAATTTCAGTTGTTGTTTAATTAATGTAATTGATTAAATTAATGTAAAGTAGTTCTTTTTTATCATTTTCAGCTGATTGAGAACTTCCTTCTTTGTTTTTTTTCTTTCCACCCACTTCTCTTCATTTTCCAAAAGTTTCACATTTCGGAGACATCTATTTTCTGCTGTTTTTTTTATTATTTAAAAGTCCATGTTTCGGAACTATACTGGAATGTTGAGTAAATATTGTATTTTGCTAATCGTAATTTTAGTTATGATGTTGTTTACTTTGATTTAGGTATATTGTGTTGTTGCTAATATTTATTTTTGCCATTCCTATTCTTTTGTGTATTTATGTCTTACATGTTCAATCATTTTATAATATGTCCAAGATAGCTATATTCTTGAACTCCTTCTACTTGTTTTTTTTCATCTAGTTAAATATCTCATTGTATATGTTCTACCTTTTTTCTGCCAACAATCATGGTTTTAATCGTTTTAATGTTTCCAATCCGTAGTGTTTACTTGTCTTGTTTTTTTTCTTCAGCAGTTGTTGTAGGTCTTCTGTATTTTCTGCCATCAATACGGTATCATCACCACATTTTACATTATTGATTATTTATCCATTTATGTTTAGTCCTAGCATACCATGATGTCTTTAAGATCTGCTCTGTTTATAAGTTAAATAGTCATAGTTATAGAATGTAGCTCTATCTAACACTTATTTTATATAAATAGGTGCATAGTTTTCATTGCTGTATTTTATCAAAGTTGTTTTTCCCACTATAAATTACCAGTCTTATGTTAGCATCATCCAGATGTATATCTTTCAGACATTTGATTGTTTATTGTGTATTCTCTCAAAAGCTGTGTTGTGGTGTTTGAAGCATGCATGAACTGGTTTGTTTACTTCTGCTTCCTTTACTTATTGTGTATTTTTCTATGAATGTCCTCATGCAGAATGTGGCTTCCCTTGTCCAACTTTTCTTTATAATTCCAAATTGTTGTTCTACTGAAGGGAGGTCAAAAAGTAATGCACACCAATTTTTTTCTCGGCTAATAATAAAGATAGGAATATGAAATTTTGCACACTTGGAATATGACATGTTCCAATTATGTGCACCAAATTGCACAGCATTCTGATAAATATTACGCAATCTATGAACCGTTAAAATGGAGCTTGTCAACAATGTCCGTTACAAACAGCGAATTGTCATAGAATTGCTGGTTGCGGAAAAAGAAACTGTGGCAAACATTCATAAACGACTGTGTGCAGTGTACAAATGTTCTGCAGTCGATAGGAGCACAGTTAGTCGCTGGGTTCAGAGAATTAAAGCTACAGAAAGTGTACGAGTGGAGCTGCATGATTTACCACGTTCTGGACGTGTTGCCTCGGCTACCAGCACAGACATGTTAAACCGGGCTGATGCCATTATTCGTAAGGATAGGCGTATCACTAGTCAGCAATTGGCATTGCAGCTTACAGTCAGCAAGGGAAGTGCAATCGCAATTTTTAAAACTCTCGGATATTCAAAGATTTGCGCTCGATGGGTTCCTCGGTGCCTAACAAATGATCACAGAGTTCAAAGGAAAACATTCTGTTCTGAATTGTTGGAGCGTTTCGGTGTTGAAGGAGAAATGTTTTTGTCAAAAACTGTTATCGGGGACGAAACGTGGGCACATCATTATGAGCTTGAAACAAAAATGCAGTCAATGGAATGGCATCATCCGCAGTCACCAAAAAGAAAAAAATTCAAAACATCTCCATCAGCCGGAAAGGTGATGATCACTGTCTTCTGGGACATTGATGGTGTGCTTCTTGTTGATGTAATGACAAGAGGTGAGACAATCAACTCGACAGCTTACATTAATACACTGACAAAACTCAAAAATCGGTTCCACAGAGTTCGGTCTAATAAGCCATCTGCAGATTTGTTGCTTCAACATGACAATGCACGCCCTCACACAAGTCTGGTAACACGGGAAGCAATCAACAAATTTGGTTGGACTGTACTGCCCCATCCTTACATCCCTGATCTGGCTCCCTCAGATTTCCATCTGTTTGGACCACTAAAAAAATTCCTGCGTGGGAAACACTTTGACAATGATGAAGATGTGATCCGTGCAGTTAAAAAATGGCTACGCGAGCAGGACAAAACTTGGTACAAACGAGGCATTCATGACCTAGTTTCGCGTTGGCGTAAGGCAATACGCTTGGACGGAGATTATGTTGAAAAATAGGTAGTGTAAAGGGATGTTCAGCTACACTCTGTGAAAATTTCACACATTTTGCCCGAATAGTTTCCGAGAAAAAAATTGGTGTGCATTACTTTTTGACCTCCCTACGTATTAATTCCTTATTGACTTTATTTTGAAATATTCCCTCTAAAACTGTAAACAAAACTTTTGTTATATGGCATTTCAAAATTATTGTTTTAAAGTGACTGCACTCTATAGCTCCGGTCTTTTGGGAAAGGCAATAAATATATATGTTTTAAAGTCATATGGTAAGTATACTGTATTGTATATGTCATTGCATGGGTCTGTGATAATTTGTGCGCTACAAATTCCAAGGCTTTGTAATCATCTCGATCTTTGTGTTGTCGCTTTATCTTTTCTATTTGTCATTCCATTTATAGCTCTCTCAACTTAAGATTTGTTAACGTGACATGCACGTTAATATTGGTTTCTTATCGCTTTCATCAGCGGGCAGTGCTGCTGCTGTTAACATATCTCCATTCTTGTTTACAATACAAGTAGTCTGTTAGATCTTTATATCCGTCACTTTTTTAAAATCTTGTTGGTAATTCTATTGGCTAGTGTTTTCTACCTGTCTTCTTGTATCCATATTTTTTCTAATATGACATCAGTCATCAATTTGTTATATGCTTTAGTGTTTTCTTTTTAGGTAAAATGATGGTGGCTTCGTGTATTCTCTAATGTATGCATTGTACTCTGGGTGAAACTGTATTATCTGGATTTTCCCCTTACTATTCAGATTGGGACTTTTCTTATTGCTGTTTTTACTATGTCTATAAGTTCTTGTAATCCATTCTTTATCTCTGCTATTGTGACTGCCGCCCGCATATCTCAGACTGTTAACTTCAGTTACTTTTGTGTCTACAGTTCAGCTCATATTTTTGCTTCAAGTGAAAACAAATCCGGAAAAAGTACACAACTTGGCTAACTCCTTATTTTATATACTGGAACTATCCTATTTTGTTGCCAATTATCATTACCTCCTGTTTTTTGCCAATACATTATTTTTATGACTCTTGTGTCCTTGAATATTGCATATTTATTTTTGTATTTATTTTGTAATGGATTTGTCCATATGCTTTACTCTATCTAAGGAGCAGGGATAGCTCAGTGGTTAGTGAACTGGGCTACAAAGGACAAGGGGTAGGGTTCGATCCCAACCGACGGCTTTCGGGTCCACCCAGCCTTTAATGGGTGCCGCTTTTTTTCTGGGAAAGTGAAGCGGCACAGGCGTAATACCCACCACATTACCCTAAAAATCATGGGCAGAAAGTCTGTAAAATGTATGGTCACTAACACCATATTCCCTATATGCCACTTGGCGTGACGGGGGTACTTTAATTTTTGTCTTTACTATTTACTCTATCTAATGCTTTCGTGCACTCTATGAAATACAAATGAAGATTTTTATTTACCCAAGTATCTCTTGTTATCAATGTTATTATGATGTTTATTGTATCATTGGCACTTCCTTCAACACATTCGCACTGATCCTCACTTATTTATTGTTTTATTTAAACCTATCTATAGAAGTAATGTCCAGAGAGGTCTCCCACAGTTGAAGAGATCTCTAATATGTATAGGGCTCACAGTGCCCGTTCTATAAACGTGGATGTCTTTGGTTTTCGGTTATTTAATCTACCATTGGCTCGCTCTCTCTTTCAATGACAATGATCAATGGTTGGTGTAGACTTGTAAAATGTACGTACTTCGCGTTGTGTTAGATTCGTTCGCCATGTTGGAATACAGCACACAGTCTACATGAAATTTTGTGTACACGCAAGTCTCTTCTACAAAATAATAGTAAGCCTTCATTGGCATAGTCCAACAAACAGCAAGGCATCAATAAACAAAGCCCAGCAGTCTGACGTCATCGCTTCGGTATCAAAGCACATGTTAAGGAAATATCATTTACCTCTGACTCTTATAATCATCTCTCAAGAATCTCTCCTTATACACTAAATCACTTTTCACTAAAAGAGCGTCTGCTCGGTCCTATTAACTTAGCTCAACTGTGTCGTCCTAGTTACTTAGTTTCCATCTTGTATCTATTCTGCATGAAACTCCATCCTATCCACTACTACTAATAAAGATCTTCTGCTCGAGTACTGCTACAAGAGCCTAACTTAAATACCGTTGTCTTCTCCTTTGGTACTGCTACAAGAGCCTAACTTAAATACCGTTGTCTCTCCCTTTGGTACTGCTACAAGAGCCTAACTTAAATACCGTTGTCTTCTCTCTTTGGTACTGCTACAAGAACCTAACTTAAATACCGTTGTCTTCTCTCTTTGGTACTGCTACAAGAGCCTAACTTAAATACCGTTGTCTTCTCCTTTGGTACTGCTACAAGAGCCTAACTTAAATACCGTTGTCTTCTCTCTTTGGTACTGCTACAAGAGCCTAACTTAAATATCGTTGTCTTCTCCCTTGGTACTGCTACAAGAACCTAACCTAAATACCGTTGTCTTCTCTCTTTGGTACTGCTACAAGAGCCTAACTTAAATACCGTTGTCTTCTCTCTTTGGTACTGCTACAAGAGCCTAACTTAAATACCGTTGTCTTCTCCCTTGGTACTGCTACAAGAACCTAACTTAAATACCGTTGTCTTCTCTCTTTGTACTGCTACAAGACTAACTTGCCGTTGTCTTCTCCTTTTGGTACTGCTACAAGAACCTAACTTAAATGCCGTTGTCTTCTCCTTTGGTACTGCTACAAGAACCTAACTTAAATGCCGTTGTCTTCTCCTTTTGGTACTGCTACAAGAACCTAACTTAAATACCGTTGTCTTCTCCTTTGGTACTGCTACAAGAACCTAACTTAAATACCGTTGTCTTCTCCCTTTGTACTGCTACAAGAACTAACTTAAATGCCGTTGTCTTTCTTTTGGTACTGCTACAAGAACCTAACTTAAATGCCGTTGTCTTCTCCTTTTGGTACTGCTACAAGACCTAACTTAAATACCGTTGTCTCTCCCTTTGGTACTGCTACAAGAACCTAACTTATATGCCGTTGTCTTCTCCTTTTGGTACTGCTACAAGAACCTAACTTAAATGCCGTTGTCTTCTCTTTTGGTACTGCTACAAGAACCTAACTTAAATACCATTGTCTTCTCCCTTTGGTACTGCTAAAGAACCTAACTTAAATACCATTGTCTTCTCCCTTTGGTACTGCTACAAGAACCTAACTTAAATACCATTGTCTTCTCCTTTGGTACTGCTAAAAGAACCTAACTTAAATGCCGTTCTTCTCCTTTTGGTACTGCTACAAGAACCTAACTTAAATGCCGTTGTCTTCTCCTTTTGGTACTGCTACAAGAACCTAACTTAAATACCATTGTCTTCTCCCTTTGGTACTGCTACAAGAACCTAACTTAAATGCCGTTGTCTTCTCCCTTTGGTACTGCTACAAGAGCCTAACTTAAATAACGTTGTCTTCTCCCTTTGGTACTGCTACACGAAATAACTTAAATTGCTGTCTTCTCCTTGGTACTGCTACAAGACAAGAGCCTAATTAATAACGTTGTCTTCTCCCTTTGGTACTGCTACAAGAACCTAACTTAAATAACGTTGTCTTCTCCCTTGGTACTGCTACAAGAGCCTAACTAAATACGTTGTCTTCTCTCTTTGGTGCTGCTACAAGAGCCTAACTTAAATACCGTTGTCTTCTCCTTGGTACTGCTACAAGAGCTTACTAAATACTTGTCTCTCTCTTTGGTACTGCTACAAGAGCCTAATTAAATAGTCTTCTCCCTTGGTACTGCTACAAGAACCTAACTTAAATACCGTTGTCTTCTCTCTTTGGTACTGCTACAAGAGCCTAACTTAAATACCGTTGTCTTCTCCTTTGGTACTGCTACAAGAGCCTAATAAATACCGTTGTCTTCTCCTTTGGTACTGCTACAAGAACCTAACTTAAATACCGTTGTCATATCTTTTGGTACTGCTACAAGAAACCTAACTTAAATACCGTTGTCTTCTCCCTTGGTACTGCTACAAGAACTAACTTAAATGCCGTTGTCTTTCTCTTTTGGTACTGCTACAAGAACCTAACTTAAATGCCGTTGTCTTCTCCTTTTGGTACTGCTACAAGAACCTAACTTAAATGCCGTTGTCTTCTCCTTTTGGTACTGCTACAAGAACCTAACTTAAATACCGTTGTCTTCTCCCTTGGTACTGCTACAAGAACCTAACTTAAATACCGTTGTCTTCTCCCTTTGGTACTGCTACAAGAACCTAACTTAAATACCGTTGTCTTCTCCTTTGGTACTGCTACAAGAACCTAACTTAAATGCCGTTGTTCTCCTTTGGTACTGCTACAAGAACCTAACTTAAATGCCGTTGTCTTCTCCTTTGGTACTGCTACAAGAACCTAACTTAAATACCGTTGTCTTCTCCCTTTGGTACTGCTACAAGAACCTAACTTAAATACCGTGTCTTCTCCTTTTGGTACTGCTACAAGAACCTAACTTAAATGCCGTTGTCTTCTCCTTTTGGTACTGCTACAAGAACCTAACTTAAATGCCGTTGTCTACTCCTTTGGTACTGCTACAAGAACATAACTAAATACCATGTCTCTCCCTTGGTACTGCTACAAGAGCCTAACTTAAATAACGTTGTCTTCTCTCTTTGTACTGCTACACGAACATAACTTAAATAACGCTGTCTTCTCCTTTTGGTACTGCTACAAGACAAGAGCCTAACTTAAATAACGTTGTCTTCTCCCTTTGGTACTGCTACAAGAACCTAACTTAAATAACGTTGTCTTCTCCCTTGGTACTGCTACAAGAGCTAACTTAAATAACGTTGTCTTCTCCTTTGGTACTGCTACACGAACTAACTAAATAACGTGTCTTCTCTTCGGTCTGCTACCAACTTAAATACTTTGTCTTCTCCCTTGGTACTGCTACACGAACCTAACTTAAATAACGTTGTCTTCTCCTTTTACTTCGTTTCTACCGCAGTTCCTCCTGTTTGTAAACTCCATCCTATCCACTCCTAACAAAAAGTATTTGCTCAGTTACCGCTACAAGTGCCCAACGCCCTAGCAGCGTGGCCAGTGTCCTAATACCTTAGCTTACATGTGTCATATCTCTCTCTCTCTCTCTCTCTCTATCTCTCTCTCTGAACACGTTCTGCCTAGCCTCAACCAATCAAAACTACCGTATTAATTCACCAGCTAATTAATTCTCTTTCCGTCATAGCCTCTATCTCAACAAACGCTTCCCCTAAGTCTATTCACTCTTCCGTGCCTCTCAATAATCCCCAAAACCAGGAGACTTCCCCATCTCTACTCACCCAAACTTACTGTTCACTACTTTTCCCGTGACTTTCCCCACACGTACGATGGTTCTCTGAATTCTCCTTACACTGTCCCTAACGTCATATTATTACTCCACGTACGATGGTTCTCTCATTTCTCCTTACACTGTCCTAACTCATTATTTCCCCATACGTACGATGGTTCTCTCATTTCTCCTTACACTGTCCCTAACTTCATTATTTCCCACACGAACGATGGTCTCTCATTTCTCTTAACCGTCGGTAACCCATTAATTTCCCCACATACGATGGTTCTCTCAATTCTCCTCTAACTGTCCCTAACTTCATTATTTCCCACACGTACGATGGTTTTTCTCATTTCTCCTTACACTGTCCCTAACTTCATTATTTTCCCACACGTACGATGGTTCTGTCATTTCTCCTTACACTGTCCCTAACTTCATTATTTCCCTACATCTTTTCATTCCCGGCTGCATATATCGCACGTGCGCTACCGGGGCCCGAAAGGGGAGTAAAGAATCGTGGCGCTGTCCCCTACCAGGCATAAACGTAAGAGGCGAGAAAGGAGGGCTGTGCATGGGACTGGCTATTCCATACTGTAAAAAAAAAAAAATAAGCCGAAAAAACTTCACAAACTTGACAAGTCAAAGAAAGAAAAAGTTAATTCGCCATCCAGGAAAGAGAAGGGCTCTCTGTCTAAGAGACATATGACGCAAGCCGGTGAAAGCCGCAAGGAGCCCGGGTTATGACTCACCCTTTGTCTACCAGGAAATCCTCCAAAATTGGCACCTAGAATGTTCGTACTCTAAACGAACAAGGAAAAGCTGCACAGGTAGCAGCAGAAATGTCAAACTACAAGATAGATATTCTGGGAATGTGTGAAAGAAGATGGCTAGGAACCGATAAAATAAAACTAAATACAGGAGAGATGATTTTATCATCAGGACACCAGGAACCTGGAGCACAACATAGTGAAGGGGTAGCTATAATGCTATCTAGGAATGCACAAAAGACACTAATAGAATGGGAAGCAGTAGGACCGAGACTAATGAGAGCAACATTTAAAACAACGAAAAACAAAATAAAATTACACATTATCCAATGCTATGCACCAACCAACGATAAAGATGATTTAGTTAAAGATGATTTCTATAAACAACTACAATGTCATATGGATACAAGACGAGCCAAGGATATTATAATCATGATGGGAGACCTAAATGCTAAAGTAGGATCAGACAACAGAGGCTTCGAAGAGATTATGGGAAAACATGGACTTGGACATATAAACGAGAATGGAGAGATATTTGTGAATTTCTGCGCCCTTAATCAAATAAGCCTAAGAGGAACGATATTCCAACACAAAAGAATACACAAAGCTACACGGGTGTCACCAGATCATAGAAAGGAAAATCAAATTGATCACATATGTATTAATAATAAGTTTAGTCATCCTTACAGAATGTAAAAGTATATAGAGGGGCAGATATAGCTTCTGATCATCATCTTCTGATAGCTAAATTTAAAATTAAACTAAAAAGGTATACTACAAATAATAAGGGTAGAAGTATTTCAATAGGGCTCCTTAAAGAACTAGGAATTAAAGATAAATTCGCAGTCACAATATAAAACAAATACCAAGTCCTCCAACTAGAAAATACAATAAATATAGAAGATCATTGGAAACAGGTAAATGATATATGGAACGAGACATGCGAAGAAAAACACTGGGAAAAGAGAACTTCAGAATAAGGCATGGATGACAGCAGAGGCCCTGGACAAAATTAAAGAAAGAAAGAACAAAAAGCAGACATAAATAAAAGCAAAACGAGAAGTAATAAAGCCAAGACACAGGAAGCTTACACAGAGGTGAACAAAGAAGTGAGAAGATGCATTAAAAGGGATAAGAGGAAATATATAGATGAACTAGCTAAAGAGGCAGAAGAAGCAGCAAATAAAGGGAATATGAAAGAACTGTACAAAAGCACAAAGAAATTAAGTGGAAAATACAAACAGATCAATGCCTTTATTAAGATAAGAAAGGAAATCTGCTTAGTAATATAAAGGAACAACTGGAGAGATGGAAAGAGCACTTTGAAGAACTTTTGAATAGACCCACTCAAATAATCCTCCAAATATACTACCAGCAGAGAAGAGTTACACGTTAACTGTTGAAAACCAAGCAAAGAAGAAAAAATGAAAGCCATCAAACTATTAAAAAATGGTAAAGCCCCAGGACCAGATGAAATTCCTTCGGAGCCATCAATGCAGATATTACACCTCTACCAAGTGTTACATAATCTATTAGATAAAATTTGGGAGAGGGAAGAAATACCTAAAGACTGGAAAGAAGGTTATATGATCAAACTACCAAAGAAAGGAAGTTTACAGGAGTGCACAAATTATAGTGGAATTATGCTACTATCAGTGCCAGAAAAAATATTAAGCAGAATCATTTTGGAGAGACTAAAAGAGGCCATAGAGAAACATTTGAGAGATGAACAAGCAGGTTTTAGGAAGAACAGATCATGAGCTGATCAAATAACTACTCTACGTATAATAGTTGAACACAGTTTAGAACTAAAATCGCACTTTATATTGGATTCATAGATTACGAAAAGGCATTTGATAGTTTAGACAGAAGAATGCTTTGGAATTGGCTGAGTCATTACGGAATCCTCATAAAGTTTATTAACCTGATAAAAACAATGTATGAAGGAACGAAATGTAGTGTGGTGCATGAAGGACAGATTACAGAAGCATTTGAAATAAGAACAGGAGTAAGGCAGGGATGCCTTCTGTCTCCATTTCTCTTTCTACTGGCCATAGATTGGAATATGAAAATAACTCAAAACAACAGAAATGGAATCCAATGGTCACTGACCAAACAACTTGATGATTTAGTCTTTGCTGATGACATAGCTGTCCTATCACACAGACATCAACAGATGCAGGATAAAATGAGCATACTTGATGAGAGATCACAACAGCTAGGACTGAAGAATATTAATAGAGATAAGACAAACATTATGAGAATTAATACAGTTGGCAATAACCAAATAAAACTAGGAGAATTACCTCTATTAGATGTACAATCTTACATATATCTGGGCAGTAATATAGATAAAGAAGGAGGAACAGAAAATGATACCAAAATACGGATATCAAAAGCAAGAGGAGATTTCATTGCACTGGAAAACATATAAAATCCAAAGAAATTAGGTTAAATACTAAAATAACAATTTTCAACTCAAATGTTAAGGCGGTCATATTATATGGCTGTGAAACATGGAGAGCAACAAAATTGACAATCACAAAGATACAGATTTTCATTAATGGATGCTTACGCAGGATAAAAGGATGGAAATGGCAGGACAAAATCACTAACATAGAATTATGGAAATGTACCAGTCAAACACCAGTGGATAAAGAGATACAGCGAAGACGATGGCGCTGGATAGGACACACACTACGGAAGCCAACTGAGAGTATTACACAACAGACCCTTTATTGGAACCCCAGGGGAAAAGACAAAGAGGAAGACCAAGGAATTCTTGGAGAAGACAGATAGAAGCAGAGATGAAGATGATGGGGAAGACATGGAATGATCTTAAAAGAATGACAAAAAACAGAACGACTTGGAAAGTGTTTGTTGAAGACCTATGTTCCACTGGGAGCTAAAAAGGTAGTAGAAGAGGAAGAAAATCTAGTCATGCATAATCCTTCTTTGTAAATACCCATTACTACATGAATATTTCCACTTAACTTCTCTCGTAACTCTCCTCTTATTTACTTCTTCCGGCCATCTATTATTGTTCTCATTCCCCCCCCCCCCTTTGCGCAATGTAACTCCTGTTTCCTCGTACAATATATCCTTTATGTAGTTTATCCATTCCGTATTTAGCATTCCGCCACTACAGAAGTACATAGTCTCATTCACTACATTTGCGTTAGCTCACCTGCGCTGTCAGTAGAATAGGCCCTTGCAAACAAAGAAGATATTAATTGATTATCCTTGAAGAGACCAAGATATGAATAATCATAATAAAATTACTACGTGTATAGATACAGAAGAAGTATACGCCAGTCTGGAAAGAAAATCATGTGAAAATATACAGAATTAAATAATAAACATAATGAACATATGCAACTTATAGTTTCATTATTGACTAATTGAAAATATATAAAACTAGAGTGCACACACACAGACAAGAACTCATAGTTACCAAAGATATATGTCGACATGCTGGATAAATAGTTATATTGATAGTAGTGTAATGTGTAGATAATATCCCTCGAATGTTGCTTCAAATGTTTTTTTCGAGTGTTACTTCAAGTGTTGCTTCGAGTGTTGCTTCATGTGTTAATTCAAACATTATTTCAAGTATTGCTTCGAGTGCTGCTTCAAGTGTTGCTTCAAATGTTGCTTCAAATGTTGTTTCAAATGTTGCTTCAAATGTTGCTTCAAATGTTGCTTCAAGTGTTGTTTCAAATGTTGCTTCAAATGTTGTTTCAAGTGTTGCTTCAAATGTTGCTTCAAACGTTGCTTCAAATGATGTTTCAAATGTTGCTTTAAATGTTGCTTCAAACGTTGCTTCAAATGTTGTTTCAAATCTTGCTTTAAATGTTGCTTCAAATGCTGTTTCAAATGTTGCTTCACATGTTGTTTCAAATGTTGCTTCAAATGTTTCTTCAAGTGTTGCTCCAAATGTTGCTTCAAATGTTTGTTTCAAATGTTGCTTCAAGTGCTGCTTCCAGTGCTGCTTCAAATGTTGCTTCGAATGTTGCTTCAAATTTTGCTTCAAATGTTGCTTTAAATGGTGCTTCATATTTCGGTTCAAATGTTGCTTCAATTGTTGTTTCAAGTGTTGTTTCAAATGTTACTTCAAGTGTTGCTTCAAATGTTGTTTACATGAGCTTCAAATGTTGCTTCAAATTTTGCTTCAAGTGTTGCTTCAAATGGTTTAACAATTGTTGTTTCAAATGTTGCTTCAAGTGCTGCTTCCAGTGTTGCTTCAAATATTGCTTCAAATGTTGCTTCAAATGTTGCTTCAAATGTTGCTTCAAATGTTGCTTCAAATGTTGATTCAAATGTTGTTTCAAATGTTGCTTCAAATGTTGTTTCAAATTTTGCTTCAAATGTTGCTTCAAATGTTGCTTCAAATGTTGTTTCAAATCTTGCTTCAAATGTTGCTTCAAATGCTTTTTCAAATGTTGCTTCACATGTTGTTTCATATGTTGCTTCAAATGTTGCTTCAAATGTTGTTTCAAATGTTGTTTCAAATGTTGCTTCAAATGTTGCTTCAAATGTTGCTTCACATGTTGCTTCAAGTGTTGCTCCAAATGTTGCTTCAAATGTTGTTTCAAATGTTGCTTCAAGTGCTGCTTCCAGTGCTGCTTCAAATGTTTGCTTCGAATGTTGCTTCAAGTTTTGCTTCAAATGTTGCTTTAAATGGTGCTTCATATTTCGGTTCAAATGTTGCTTCAATTGTTGCTTCAAGTGTTGTTTCAAATGTTACTTCAAGTGTTGCTTCAAATGTTGTTTAAGTGAGCTTCAAATGTTGCTTCAAATTTTGCATCAAGTGTTGCTTCAAGTGTTGCTTCAAATGGTTTAACAATTGTTGTTTCAAATGTTGCTTCAAGTGCTGCTTCCAGTGTTGCTTCAATTTTGCTTCAAATGTTGCTTCACGTGTTTCTTAAAGTATTTCTTCAAATGTTGCTTCAAATGGTGATTCAAAAATTCCTTCAAGTGCTGCTTCTGTTGTTGCTTCACATTTGTTTCAAATGTTGCTTCAAGTGCTGCTTCAAGTGTTGTTTGAAATGTTGCTTCAAGTGTTGCTTCAGAGGTTGTTCAAGTGATGCTTCAAATGCTGCTTCAAGTATTGCTTCAAATGTTGCTTCAAATGTTGCTTCAAGTGTTGCTTCAAATGGTTTTAAATTGTTGTTTCAAATTTTGCTTCGAGTGCTGCTTCAAGTGTTGCTTTAAATGTTGCTTCAAATGTTGCTTCAAGTGTTGCTTCAAATGGTGTTTCAAATGTTGTTTCAAGTGTTGCTTCAAGTGTTGCTTAAAATGTTGTTTCAAATGCTGCTTCAAGTGCTACTTCAAATACTCTGTCAAATATTGTGTCAACGCACCATCGGCCAATCGGTCAGATCTGACCTGCCGTGACCTTGTTGACGTCGTGTGTGTTTATAACGTTTTTGTTTTCTTTTCTAATTTATTTTTTTTTTAAAGGCGTGTGTTTCATTTGAGCCACGGAAAGATACAACAGGGTTAATGGTTTCATATAGAGAGAGAATAATACACAGAGTAGGATAGGTTTATTTGTGTGTTTTTGTTTTCTTGCAGGGGGTTTAATTTACTTAATATGTTTACGCCAACTTATGCCACAGATGACGACGTGTCTTAATTAAATTGAATAGGAGGAGTATTTATTCAGAGAAAAGGGTCGGACAGAGGTTCCGTTAGCAGTTACGCCATTGGAATTCATGTGTTTATTGAGAGAAGGAATTTGTTTTACTTGGTAATGCGATTATTTTAAGGATACGGATTTGTTTAAGGATCGTGTGTCGAAGACAAGAGGCGGAGATATAATTAGGTTGAATAAATGTAACGATAAAAGTGTGTATATATAGTATATATATATATATATATATATATATATATATATATATATATATATATATATATATATATATATACCGGTTTCCGGTTATAACCAAAATGGAGGAATCATTTTTCTCCGGCTTGGTATAGAACCGTTGATCAGAGGTTTAACAATCCGTTATTGTAAAAACGATTTTGTTAATGAAACGTAGACCTGATACAGAATGTGTAAATTAGCAGTAGATAGTAGTGATAGTTTTTCGGCCCTAAAACAACAACGAAGATTCTGGAATGTGCGTACAATGGTCGCGCCGACGAATCAAGCACAAGTCGCGAGCGAGATGGATAGATACGATCTAGATATTTTTTTCTCTCTATCTCTGCGATCAGGATTCAATCAGAGTAAGATTCCAGACTCTCACATGAAGTCAGCTGTCAGGCTAAGTGTGTTGATCGCGCCCACAGACAGAACATCACAAGTAGAGTCTGTTCACTCTAACTGAACACCCGTAAAACGTTGCACTGTGTTCTGCGCCAGTAGCCCAGTGCATCCGTTTTCAGCCAGCATAAGGAGACCATTTGGAGGACCTCGACTTTGCTAATGACCGAGTTCTCATCAGCAGTCAGATAAAAACGATGCAGGAAAACACAAATGAACTATCATCAATAGTCAGAAAAATTGGGCTTGAGATCAATCATAACAAGACTAAAGTCATGAAAAGCTTATTTCCAACAGACGACAATATATACATGCAAAACAAACCAGTAGAAGAGATCGATCACTTTACCTATCTTGGAAGTCACATTGATCGAGAGGGGGATACAAGCAAAGAAATTAGAATCAGATTAGCTGAAGCAGCAGTGTCTTTCAAAAGCCTTGAAAAGTTGTGGAAATCAAAACTCAGCAGCACAAACACAAAACTTAGACTATTCAAATCAAATGTACTATCAACCCTTGCGTATGCATGGAAAGCTTGAAAATAACAAGAGACATAGAAACAAAGTTGAACGCATTCGAAAAAAATGTCTAAGGAAATACTTGGTATAGCGTGGAACGAATTCAAAACAAACGAGGAAATTAGAGAAATTGCCAATCAACCACTACTATCTTCAGTAATAAAGAAAATACGGTGGTCATATGTTGGACATGCGATGAGTAGAGATGATAACCGAATAGCAAAGCAATACCTCATGTGGGAAACAACAGGTAAGAGGAAAAAATGACGACCCAGAGAGACAATGAGAAGAACATTGATGAGAGAGGCAAGAGCAGCATGAATAGGCTCCCTCAATGAGATTGAGCTGCTTGCACAGAACAGAGACAGATGGCGAGATTTGATAAAATATCTTTAAAAGAATTGAAAACTGCTAGAACAAAAATTCAGATAAGAGAAGGAGTATCTTGGTCTACGCCCTATGGGCCGGCTACGGCTCGAAAGGTCAATATAAATATATATATATATATATATATATATATATATATATATATAGAGAGAGAGAGAGAGAGAGAGAGAGAGAGAAGTAGACTAACCGACATTTAGTGTGAAATGTTAATTGATTATGTCTGTGTATTATGTTAGATCCGTTTGTACTTCGTGGCGTCACTTTCTGAGAAAATTAGGCAGCAGACAAAAAGTGTGTTTCAGGACTCATCGGACTTTACAAAATACGAAATGATAGAATATATTTGAAGCGATACAATAATTATATTTATGGTTATAATTGAGCTGATAATAAATGTGTTAACCATCAGAAGGAAATAAATTATTCAATTAAAACAAATAATAAATATGAGATTACAATAAAAACGACACACTTAGGTTGACGATGGCAGAACCATATAGAGAATAAACGAAATATGATAGTTTTATTAGTGTGTTTCTTTTAATTGGTTCAATTGTAATTAATGATGGCATTTCTTGTGTTTGCTCTGAATCAATTTAAACGGTGATTTAACTATATATTTTTAACAGCAAACTCATAACGAATGCATAGATACGTCATTTATAGAAAGAATCGTAAATGTGAAACAGAGATGTACGTCTATATAAGTATTATACAATAATTTATGCCTCTAAAGTTTACCAAAGTTGTGACTTGGTACTGTATTTCCTTTCTTCAGGGCGACTATGATTTTTCATTACCTTTCTTGGTTGGTCTCAAGACGTATTTTTCTACACATAGATGACATGACATTTGTTTGTTGTTGCATCATATTCATATTGCTATTGATAAGAACATTATCGTATACAAATCCAAGGTCATCCAATTGAGATCCAAAGTCCATACAAGAGTTCCAAAACATTATTCTTTCACATAATTGTAATTCTAATAATGTAATACCAGTGAAGTTAGAAAATATGAATATTACTAATACATTAACTTGGTATATGACAGACATCGGTTAGCGGGGTAGAGTTCTGCCCTACCAAAGAAGGAGTAAGACGTCTCCTTTCCTCCGCTAGTCCTCAGGACACCCCTGGGCAAGTTGGAGCTCCCGTTTAGCCCCCCTATCAGGGTTATGTGAAGCCATTCTAGCAGGTGGTGGATGGTGTTGTGGGAGCAGCCGACAAGTAGTGCCGGTTATGTCCCCACACCGCGATGGCAGGCAGAGGATCTCATGTATAGAGACAATGGCTGCGATCTCCGACTAGTACAGTCACTGCCAAGAAGGAAAGGAATGGCAAACTACCTTCTTTTATTGTCTGGACTAATCATGACAAATCACAACCTTATATTTACAGCTAACGACGTTAATGGGGACTTCACAGCCACTTCGTCCGGTAGGGAGCGTCATGTGCTACAGGTGACACGCAATCGTCATCAAGCTAATGTATGCAAAATCAAAAATAGAGAGACACTAGCAATAGGAACTTGGAACATTAGATCAGCATTCCAGGTTGGAAAACTAGAATACATTAGTCAAGAAATGAAGAGAATGAAATTGAACATCTTGGGACTATGTGAAATGAGATGGACAGGAGCAGGATTATTACAACGCAACAGTGGAAATGTAATTTACTCTGGGGGACCCCCACACTCGAAAGAGGAGTAGGCATCATGTTAGATAGAGAAAGAAGCAAAACGGTGAAAGGATTTTGGCCAGTATCAGACATAATTCTGCTAGTAAAATTGAGAGGCAGACCAATGTATATCAACAAAATTCAGGTTTATGCACCAACAAGTAATAACGAAGAAGAAGACATTGAAACTTTTTACGAGGAGCTAGAGGCGACCATGGAACAGTGTAAACCCCAAGAAATAACTATTATATTAGGGGATTTCAATGCAAATGTAGGAACAGCTAAAGTGCAAAATGTGACTGGTGGGGTGGGGGGGGGGCATGGCCTTGGAGAGACGAATGACAGAGGAGATAGATTGATAGATTGGGCAAAGACACATGAAATGATTATAGGTAACACCTGGTTCAAACAACACTCTAGGCGACTATGGACATAGCAAAGCCCAGGCAAAAAAGAACACAATCAAATTGATTTTATACTGGTACAGAGAAGATTCAGGAATGAGCTAACATCGGTTAAAACAAGGCCAGGAGCAGATTGCAATATTGACCATTTACCAGTAGTTGGAACGATAAGAATAAAACTGCGGAAGGCACATAAATCACCAAGAGATATAAAATTAGAACTAGATATGCTAAGAGTAGATAAACAGATGAGTGATAAGTACAGAACGATAGTACAAAATATATGTAATGCTATTGAGAAAATACTGGACATCCAGGAGCAGTAGGAAATGCCCAAATAATCGATTCAACAAACAACAAAAGAAGTAATACCAGTGACTAAAAGAATCAAGAAAATAAATGGATGAATGAAGAAATATTACAACTAATGGACGAAAGAAGAAAACATGAGAAAGAAGAACGGACATACAAAATATTGCACAAAGAGATCCAAAACAAGTGCAGTGAAGCAAAGGAAAAATGGTTAAAACAGAAATGTGAAGAAATGGAAAATCAACAAAAGAAAGGCTCAAAATCCATGCACAATCAGTCAAATGAATTAACATGAAGAAAAGAAGTCAAAGTTTCAGGATGTGTGAAATCAAAGGAAGGAAATATAATAATGGGACTGGAGATGGCAATGGAAAGACGGACAGAATATATCAGTCAACTCTATGATGATGAAAGACCAGAATTAAACAATTCAAATGAAGACACAGGGCCACCAATAATGCAGAGTGAAGTGGAGGACGCAATTCAACACATGAAAAGAGGCAAAGCTCCAGGTCATGACAATATAACAATCGAAGAGATAAATGCATTAGGAGAGCTGGGAGTACAAGTCAGAACAAAACTACTCAATGACATATATAACACTGGACACATACCCGAAGATCTACTCAAATCTATATTTGTAGCCATGCCGAAGAAGTCAGGAGCCACTGATTGTGAAGACCATCGCACTATTAGTCTCATGAGCCATATGACTAAAATATTACTAAGAATAATCATGAGACGTGTAAGGAACAAAATAATACCAGAAATAAGTGAGGAACAATGTGAATTTCTGGAAGGAAATATCACCAATAATGCAATATACATCTTAAGAACATTGATAGAAAGATCTATAGAGGTACAGAAAGATCTATATATGTGCTTTATAGACTACACGAAAGCAGTTGAGAAAGTAAAGCATGTTGAAATAATCTAAATGCTGGAGAAATTAAACATTGATGGCAAGGATCTGCATATCATAAAAAACATGTACTGGCAACAAACAGCAGCTATACGAATTAACAACCAAACAGGACAATTCCAATATATAAAACAAGGAGTCAGACAAGGCTGTGTTCTGTCACCGGATTTGTTTTCACTTTACAGCGAATATATTATGAGATCAGTAGTAGACAAAAAAGGAATTGAAGTCAACGATCACAACATAAACATTTTGCGATATGCGGATGACACAGTCTTAATGGCAGAGACAGAGAATGAACTACAAGAAATGATATACATAATAGTAAAAGAAAGCAACAAGAAAGGTCTCAGTCTGAATAGTAAGAAAACAGAAGTAATGGTTATATCGAAGAAATAATCACCACCATCATGCAGCATAAAAATACACGTGACAAATCTGAAACAAGTACAACGTTTCAAATACTTGGGCACAATAACAACATCAGATGGGAGATGCATCAACAGAAATAAAAAGCAGAATAATTCAGGCCAAAAAAAAAACATTTCAGAAAATGAAAAATATCTTATGCAACAAATCTATATCAATAAAAATGAGAGAGTTCATCGGTGCTATATAGAACCAATTCTGACTGATGGAAGCGAATCATGGACAGTACACAAACAAATGAAAAGACGATTAGAGGCCACAGAGATGGGATTTCTCAGAAGAATGTTGAAAGTTCCCTGGACAGATAAAAAGACCAATGAGGAAGTTCTCAAAGAGGCCAACACAAAAAGGGAGCTCTTAAAAAACATCAGAAAAAAGCAATCAACATTTTTCGGGCACATCATGAGAAGAGGAAAGTTGGAATACTTGGTTACAACTGGCAAAATAAAAGGGTTTTAAAAAATAAAGTGGTCAGAGATGGTGATAAAGAGAAACCATGAAAAGCAGATTTGTTTGTAGCGAGGTCGGCGGGGTTTTCAGTTTAGATGTGCTCGACGCAAATGTTTTATATAGAAAAAATATGAATAAACCGATAGAGTGCCGCTGAGGTAATGAGGAAACATATTAATGTTTCCATTGATTTTATGTGCGGAGTGAAGGAACATGTTGCATGGATAACAACTTGTCTCTTTCTTTTTCTGCCCAAGCTCGCTCCTTGGAGACGACACTCCAGAATCGCCATTTTGATGACGACAGGATACCATCCACACCTGCCAAGTGAAACCAGCAAGGCGTGTCTGATAAAACACCAAACTAACAATTAAAACAAAAGCCGCAGTGTACAATGACTGCATAATTAGTATCCTCCTGTATGGCAGCGAATCTTGGACAACCTATGTAAAGCAGGAGAGAAGGCTAAATGCATTCCATAGGTGATGTCTACGCCGTATTCTTGGTATCACCTGGAAGAATAAAGTGACAAACGTGGTGGTCATGACTTACACAGGCCTCCCGAATATCTATACGATGCTCAAAGAACTTAGGTTACGCTGGCTTGGCCATGTACACCGAAAGATGGCCGCATGCCGAAAGATATACTCTACGGACAACTGGCAGATGGTAAAAGTACTAAGGGGCGCCCAAAACTTTGATTTGTAGATGTGTGTAAACGCGACATGAAGACTCTGAACATAAACCCTGCAGCATGGGAAGACATAGTTGCAGTCTGGAAATAGACTATAAAGGTTCACCTCAAACAAGAAGCAGACAGATTCATAGAGAACCTTTGTCTTGCTTCGAGACCATTCAGTCTCCCTTCATATGACATTACTGACTCACATAACACTGAAGACAGATTTCGCTTAACTGTATTGATAACTATTGGTTGTTTATATTTCTAGTTTACTGTAATTCGGTCTTTGTCTGGAGCTATTTTTATATCGCGGTACTACTCCTATCACTTGCGGTTTATATAAATAAAAGAATGATATAACTATTCTCGTGTTGTCATACTAGCTTGCTTCTATGATTGCTTAATCTTTACGTCTGTTAATACTAACTCTCTTCTCTGATTGGAAAATATGTACGTCCCTTATTCACATCTGTTACTAGATTATAGTTAAACTTAGACCACGAGAGAATATTCATGTTGTAAGTCTACTACTTTTATTAAACTTTTTTCCCCAATATAAACACTTAGGATATCTTATTTCGGATGTAAAGTCTTTGTATGTCTAATTTAGCCTGAACACCTCATATCTCGCTATATTAAACTGTCTACTTTTACTTTCATACACAAGAGTTATCTGATCAACCGGCATAACCACAACCTTAACTATCAAATTATCCCTTCGCTACCGTGGACATTACCTATAAAGAGACCTATATATATTAGACACAGCCATCTCTGACCACATTTCGTATTGTTTCTGTATTTTCCTATATGAAACACTTGATATAGGCAAATCTAACCCGAAAACATCCTAACATTGCTAAAAAATGTTCGACCACTTTTCATATTTTCTCTTCATTATCTTTATATTCAATGGACAAATTAATATTTGTTTCTAATTATCTCAGCGGCATTCTTTCGGTTTATTCATATATTTGTTCTATATAAAACATTTTGCGTCGAGCACACCTAAATTGAAAATCGCCCAACTCGCTACCAAAAAATATACTTATCATATGTTCTTCTATATCAACGTATCTGACCACTTTCCATATTGTCTCTATATATCATATACCAAGTAAATTTAATAGTAATATTCATATTTTTTAATTCACTGGTATTAAATTATAATTATTAAAATTAAGTAAAAATATTTCTTCAAACTGTTATATAGACTTTTGGATCTCAATTGATCATATCACTAGCAATATGAAAATGATGCAATAATAAACAAATGTCATGTCATCAATGTGTAGAATAATACGACTTAAGATCAATCAAGAAAGGTTCCGAAAAAATCATAGTTACCACGAAGTAAAAAAAAATATAGTTTGAATTCACAACTTTGAGAATTTTGGAGACAATTTATTTTAAATACTTATATAGACGTACACCTATGTTTCACAACTACGATTAATTCTATAAATTACTTATCTAGGCATTCGTTATGAGTTTGCCTTTAAAATATATAATGAAATCCCCGTTTAAATTGATTCAGTGCAAACACAAGAAATACCACTATATCACAGATCACTCAATTTAATAAATATTTCAATACAAATGTTTTTAATATTTGGGTACTGGAAAGCAGAGTACATAATAATACTCGTTAGTACCGCCTCATTAATTGAACATTCAACCCACTAAAAGAAAAATTTTTTAAAAAATGAAATTCAAGTGAATAATTTATTTCCTTCTGATGGTTAACATATTTATTATTAACTGTACATATCCATAAAATCATTAGCTTATTTTAAAAAAAAATATATTCTATCATATAGCATTTACAATTATTTATTTAATACAAAACTATAAAATAAAATTCAACTCCAATGTTATTTCAGTCTTATTAAATATCTGTGAAACATGGAGAATGACAAATATGACAATCATAAAGGCACAATCCATCAGTAATGGATGCTTACGCAGAATAAAGGATGCAAGTGTCAGCGCAAATTCACTAACATAAAATTATGGAAATGTACCAGTAAAATACCAGTGTATAAAGAGCGACGACGATGGCGCTGGATAGGACACACACTGCGGAAGCGAACTGAGAGTATAACACAATATGTCCTTTTTTGGAATCTCCACGGAAAAAGACAAAGTAGAAGACCAAGGTATTCTTGGAGAAAACAGATAGAAGCAAAGATGAAGATGATGTGGAAGACATGGTATGATGTGAAAAGAATGACAAGAAACAGAACGGATTTGAAAGTATTTGTTGAAGACATATGCTCCACAGAGAGCTGAATGGCAGAAGAGGATTTAACCATTAATCCGTTTATATCTTACCATAGCTCAAAAAAAAAAAAAAAAACACCCGCCACTAAAATATAAAAATTAAATTACTAAATAAAATATAATACTTTGAATAAAAACTGAATACTTTGTAAACACACATGACGTCAGGTCAAACAAGGACACAGAATTAAAATCAACCATTGAAACAACATTCGTAGGTCATAATGCCACTATACACTACTATCGATTAGCATTAACAATGAGACATATTTTTGTGAAGGAAAATTAAGTATGAACATGAACTGTGCACTTCCCCTGTAGACATTTAAGAGCAGCTAGACTGCGACAAACTATAGCAGATGTCTAACAAAAGTTTATATCTCAAAAAGAAGAAACTTAAGAAACGATCATTTGTGTTTCGAAAATTGATACAAGGTATCAGAATATGTACATTCGGGAGAGCTTTTTAAAGAAGATAGAAATGTACACTCGAAAGAGAATTTTAAAGAATATATTAGAGATTTATATTCGAAAGATCAATTGAAAAACATGTACCCGAAGATGTATATTCGAAAGCGATATTGAGAGAAGAGAATAGATATGTAGACTCGAAAGAGAAATTGAAAGAAGAAATTATTAATGTAAACTAAAGAGAGAAATTGGATGAGCATGTTACATATGTATTCTCGAAAAAGGAGTTGAAATATATTACAAGATTCATACTCGATACAGAAATTGAAGCTAAACAATAATAAAAGCGTGAAGAGAAAATAAAGGAGTGACACGAGTGTGGAAGACATTTGGTGGAGATGCTTACATAAAATGTCTGGAGAAAAACGATGTAACCTAGTATGTTTAACATAATGGAGGAATCAATAGAGAACATGAAACATCGTGGACGACTAAACAGAGAAAACGGATTGGGATGACGTCTTTGTATTCCTGCGCAGCCATCCCGTCTGGCATCTCCCACCAAGACATGGTATTCATACTGTCAGTTCACAGATACAGATTTATATAAAACTTTTAAGTCGTTTATACCTGTGCCACTGAGGTCATTCAGAATGTTACCCCGTCCATTACACTTCCGCACTCACATCAGGAAAAGCGGCAGGTCTGTCGACCTTCGTCACACCTGATTGCCCTGGCTCAAAAATGAAGCAGGCAGACGTTTGTGAGACTAGACCTCATCATAGATTCACTGTCGAGTACAGCCAGTTGCAATCTTTCTGAGCATGCTGACTGTGTCTTTGAGAAAACGCACTTGTGTATAAGGCTGTGTCTCAAGCTATGTTAGTGCCTTAGCAATAGCCCTAATTTCCGTGACAAGCTACTTGTAGTCAGCGAAAAAAAGCACCACCGTCCATACTTTGCGGTTCTACCTCAGACATGAGCCATGGAAAACCACACGCTTCGTACGTGACGTATTACTCCCGCGTTGTGTATCCTCATTTGAATAGAACGGCTGAACAAAATCCCTAGCCTGAAACATCCATGATTTCCTGTTTTTAACCTGATGTCTTCTTTACTTATAAATTCTTAGTTTATCGGAGGATGTGGGTCTGTACCAATATGAGGGTAGGCACATGTTCAGCCACGTCTTATTCTGCCTGTCATGGGGGTGTGGGGGAATCGAGGAGGTAACGTATCGTCCTACACTCAGTATCGATTGTACACCCAAGAAAGATGCAGTTTCCCACAACAGGTATCTGTTCCAGTCGTTCCATGTGTATAATGTTGAGAGTCAGCTTCCCCACAACAAGTATCTGTTCCAGTCGTTCCATGTGTATAATGTTGAGAGTCAGCTTCCCCACAACAGGTATCTGTTCCAGTCGTTCCATGTTGTTAATGTTGAGAGTCAGGTTCACCAATGCATAATCAGTCACAGACAGCCACAGGTATCACAGAAAAAATATGACGTTGCTCAATTTGTGCTAGAACCATGACCTTCGTTACAGATAAGCGCTATCTAGCTTTCAATGTCACCTTGTCTGCACGCTTGATAAAATGCAGACTCCAATCAAACCATACTCCTAGCTAGTTCATCGCTTGAATTCTCTTCCGAATCTCTGAAAACACTCAAAATTGGGAATTGACTTGACCATGTGTTTATTCAAGAAAACCATGCCACTGCAGCCTATGTCTGGTTGCCAAGTACTCTTGCCTCATTACATTACACTTTTATACGATAAAACTATGTCTAAAATTCTTCCACAGCGGTCGCCTTGTCTCTACAATTTTTAAAATATAATAAAACATCTTCAGCGTAAGATACTGTTCTGCCTCGTCCTATGATTCCCTTGCTTGTAACCTCTATTGTGTAGGCGATAAATAACACTGAAGATAATGGAGAACCGTATCGTAAACTTGGATAAATTGTCTTTGGTGCGGATATTCACATACCAAGTTTAAATACACATTTGCACACTTCCGGGTCACTGAATTGGGCGAAGGTGTAAGGCTTCATTGCATGCATGGAAACCCTATGGTTTCATGATGTATACATCAAGAACAAGACCACAGCACTTATTCAAGTCTCTATGATTAGACGGTACCCCTAAGAGTATAGGTGGTAGGGGACGTAAGTTGCGTAAATAGGCAATAAGGCTGCATGATGTGCAGTAAATAAGATGGATATTTATGGGTTTAATGGATTTGATAAAACAGATAAGATGGAGATTCTCACAAAGTAGTTATATTGTACTGGAAAATAAGACACACATATAGTTATATTGTAGTGGAAATATATGATACAGATAGTTATATTGTAGTGGAAATATATGATACAGATAGTTATATTGTAGTGGAAAATAAGACACACATATAGTTATATTGTAGTGGAAATATATGATACAGATAGTTATATTGTAGTGGGAAATATGACACAGATATTCACCCCATGTTAGAATTGTAATTAGCGGCCACATCTTTTGTCGATTAGCCAGGTGACAAATTTTCATCGGATTTCTATCCGATACAATTGATTTTAATCAGTTTTTTTTATTTTTTAACGGGCGGATTTAACCGGAAACATGGAGAGGAAAGAGGCAAACGTGTGTAAAAGGGAAACAAAAGATGCTGCATGATTTGGAAGTCGATAACCGTGATTTTGAAGAATTGAATAGTGACGACACACATATTCACTCCTGATTAGAATTGTAATGAGAACACAATTCTGTTGTCGATTAGCTAAGGGGTCAATGTTTTACACAGAAAGACGGAGAAGAATGTTTAGTGGAGGCTTGTACTGCAGTGTAGAACAAGCGTATAGCAAGTACCAGAGTAAACAAAAAGGTGAGAAGAAATGAAGGTAGAAGCGCAATGCGGGCAATACGAAGTCAAAGTAACGTCGAAGCATAAAGGGATTTAACCAAATCGACGTCGTAACATTGAAGGTCAAGAAAATTGATAATTAATAAGATAGTAGTGCATAAATAAACCACATATTGAATACCATCGACATTGACGCTTAATATTTAGTTCAAAAGCAATAACATGTAGGTGTACTTTTACACTAATATCCATATGTAGAAGACTGCTTCTCTTGTTTCATTGATTTTATTTCGAGACATGATGCGAAGTTCCTTAACTTGAGACTTGAGTAATAAGGCCACAGTGTGAGAATACATTCCTGCTAGTTCCTCCTATCCCTCATCAACATCATCGACAACTAGCCTGTCCTCATACATTCATAGCCTCTCTAATAGGTCGTAGAAGAATGAGTTCGCGAGTTCTCTGGCACTATGTCCTCAAACAGAAACTGGTTCACCGTGCTACTTTTCTAACAGAAATTACTCCTATTTGTAATTGTTATATACTTAAATGGTTTCCTGTATATAACAAAAAAAAACGAAAATATACTAATATATATAACAGGGAACACACGCAAAAAATAATCATATTATTCATGGGAGTCGGTAATACAAGCAGAAAAAAAAAAACTTACTTTGTCATACAATAGATCATACTAGTATATGTCATATACTAACCATAGACAATAGGGAAACAGACAAGAAAACCTCTGGAGGCTGTAGAATTGTGCTTCGATAGAAGACTTTTGAGAATATCATCCACAGCTCAGAATGTATTGAAACGCTCTGAAAGAGAGCAAAAATGAGAGCAAAACTATTTCCAATAGTAGGAAGCAACAACCATCATTTGTTGGTTATGTAACGAGAAGTTTAAAGCTGGAACATGTTGTGACAACTGGGGGCATTGAGGAAAAAGAGATAGAGTGAAGCAAATACAAAATATACCAAACAGGTTAAGAGAAAGGCTCGGCAGCATGTCAGTAACAGAGATAAAAAAGGCAGTCAAGATCTGGAGTTGGGGAGAGACATAATCATATACGACAGGAGGCATGGAACATGCTGATGATGATAACAGATCAGACACACCAAATTATATCTTAGAGAACGATATCACACAGAAATATCGTTACCATCACACTACTAAAATAAGAAAGGAAAAAAAAAATACATTTGTTAAAAATGTATGTACCATGCAACAGCATAGAAAACGACAGAGAAGAATATACAAGACACGTAATTATTGAATCAACAACACTGATGAACGATTGAATAGTAATGTGGGACTTAGAGAACGGCTCCTGAAACTAGAAATATAAAGAAGACACCAACATGATACTCATTTGCAGCATCATCATCATTGAGTACCGTCAGTGCATCAACGGTTGGCTACCATGGAGCGTCATTCCACTCTGTCTCTTGCTTTGATGGTGCAGATTGTCATAGGCTGATTGTCAATCTTTTGATGTTACTCAGCCATGTTAGTCTTGGTCTGCCTCTGCCTATTTTACCTTGTATTTTCCCTTCCTTTGTTACATTTAGTAGTCTGTTGTGTCTTTTAACATATCCCAAAAATTGCATATGTCTTGTTCTAATTGTGCTTAGTAGTTCACTTTTCAATTTTTTTTTTTTTTTAAACTTCGTCGTCTGTTTTCTTTCCTTTCCATTCAATTCTACCTTTTCTTCTATAAATTCACATTTGAAAGGCTTCAATTTTATGTTATGTTCTCTTGTCTAATGTCCATGTTTCTGTGTAACAGTAAAGGTAGTGGAAGCACGGGGGCAGGTAACTGAGTTGTTACCCGCTTCTCAGTAGACTATAGCAGTGACAATTAAGTATGGTAATTTTCCAGAACAACAGGTTAAGTTGGGAGTATAAGTTCATGTAGGTGTAGTACACAGAAGTGGGGGAAGGAGGTAATGCCACAATTGTTGGACGACACATATTGGTTTGACCCAAGGAAAATTCCACTCTGGTTTTCCAATTCACAACAAGTAGTTGTTGTTGAAAGTGACCATCACACAAATAGCATATATTGACCTCATGACGTTACTGTCAGGTAAATAGCTACCAGGACTGATCAGGTCATGAGAGGATGGTCACAAATAAGTTGTTTTGGCAGATTTTAGATTAACGTCATGGAACGGTCAAGTCGTTGGACACTAAACTGCAAGGCAAGTGAGCAGAAGAGAGCGTCGAAAGTAACGCTTGGCAGCAGTTCTGATTGGCTGCGGAGTCTCAAGCGAAGAGGAGGGTTGGAGTATATGAACTCCTGCACAAGAGAAATTAGAAAGGCAGTTAGTCAGAAAGGCAGCTAGTTAGAGTGGCAGTTAGAGAGTTTGAGTTTTGGTTTCACTTTTATTAAGCAGTTAGGAAGTTCGTGATGAAGTAAGTTAGAGTCAGAACAGTTAGAAAGTTAATATTATAAGTCTTGATGTAGCAAAGTCAGTAGGAACCTTCAAGTTGTAGTTGTTAGTCAGTTGACTGATTATTTAGACAGTGGAGACGTGATCAATAGAATTTGATGAGAATAGGAACCCTAGTGTTGTGCAAGTGTTTTAAAGTGTTCCAAGAATTGTGTTTCATAATCTTACAAGTCGTAAGTAGACAATGATGAATGATATCTGATGAATACGGTGTATGCCATGTATGCACTTGGGATAACTCATAGCCATCAGCGATTTACATCAGAGATATCCCGAATTAAGTAGCATTAATTTCAAATAAGTGCATTCACGACTATAGGTCATTTGTGCCGGAAGAAATCAATAAACTGATTATCATTATATATTTAAAAGAAGACTCTGTCATGAATTTATCTGTTGTAAAATCAATGTGATGTGCTGTCAAGAAATAACCAAGATAATATAAAGAACATCACAACTCTATATCATCTACACCATACAGGAATATCGAGAAGATGTAACATTTTGCCATTCTTAGTTTTAGCCCTGGTGATAGAAATGCAATTACACTGTTAAAATTTTGCAAGCGATAAAACATGTGTATTATCCAACACATTCTTTAGATACAGATAGTCACATCAATAAAGCTGACAAACATGGAACAGAGCAAATTGTTGATACAAGCTAGAGTTTATTGTTATAAGAAAAGAGAACATTAATTCTTGTATTGCTTTCAAAGCTTTCATCTATTTCAAGGGTTCATTTCTATGATTTCTTCTAATTATGTTTCCTGTTGTCCTTACAAATTTCATTTCACAAGTTAATTTTCGTTGTAGTTCTTGGAAAATTGATCATGACACTAATAGCATACATTACGGCATTAAAAATTACATATTTTTGTGTTGCATTGTCACATTTAGATATTATAATAGCAGTGATATTTAACAACAACAACAACTAAACAAACATACTCATAAGCTTACCTTAGGAGCTTGGAATATCCCTTGGTTAGAGTTATAGCCAGATCCTTTATTCAGAAAGACTCTATCGTATATAAGAATTTTGTTCGCACCTATGAAATCTGTTTTGGACATCCCAGCAGAGAATGCTAAATTTAAGATGGCAGTCAGTAAATTAATATTTCTTGTAGCACTTCATATGACAACTTACAAATACAAAATGTCTCTATGTACGTCATACATCATATATGTTAATATACATATATGGCATTTGACGTCTTGACAAATGGTTGGTAGCAAGCAACATTATAAATCAGGGTACAAATAATAATACATAAATAGTATTATATGGGGAACTTCGAAAAAAAAAAGAGTAGCGTTCGGCTTCTCGTGGCAAGGCGCGGTGCCACTGAGTACGGGTTCGATCCCACTTCGGACCATATATTGTTCTTCGTTTTTTTCTATTGTTGTTTGTCTGTCAATTTTTCCGAGTGCTAACACATACTTCTTTGTTCTATTATTCAACATTATAAATCAGTAGTTCCGTAAAAAAATGGTCTGTTACTATGTTTGGTAACTAACATAGACAGGAAAGCAATATGTCCTTCAGCATTTCATGAAACTAATAAATTTTAAGATACTTGATTTGGACTTTGCATAATCATCGCCATGTAATTATGTTGTCCCAATATGTGTGCTGTTCAACATTACTTACGTTCATTAAGCCACTAAGCCATGTATGTGCCTATTGAATTGATTCCACATTTTCATCTTCATCTCCTAGTTCATGTTTCTTTTAACCGTCACCTTTCCCGGAACCCAGCTCTTCACGCTCACATTTATTATTCTTTAGTGGCATCGTTTTTAATCATCATGTTCTCTCATTAATTTATTGCTTTTCTTATGTTAATGTTCATTGATTTTTTTCTAACTATCGTAATAATTAAACATTATTGTGAAGACATAGAGTAAATAAGAACAAGAGGACACATTACAAAAAAAAACAATTGCACGGAAAACAGGTCTCGGTAACATAACAATATCTCTCTCTCTCTCTCTCTCTCACTCTCTCTACTATCAGGACTCAGTCAGAGTAGGATTCCAGACTCCCACATGAGTCAGCTGTCAGGTTAAGTGTGTTGTTCGCCCCCCGCCGCCCCCCCCTTGACAGAACATCACATTTAGAGTCTGCCAGATCCACTCTGATTGAACACCCGTTAATACGTTGCACTGTGTTCTGCGCCAGTGGCCCAGTGCATCCGATTTCAGTCAGCATTTTATTCAGATTCGCTTTCCATAGCCTTTGATTGTCCCCAATCTTCCTGCAAGGCAGCAGATTGTCTTTTCTGTAGGGGGATTCTGCCCTTAGATGGTTGGCCCTCCCAAGTATACGAGCACCATCTGCCCGAGTCACTAGAGGTGACTAACACAAAGATATGAGATGTGAATAACACAGACATGTACACAGCGATACGAGACATTACTAACACCGACACACATCAAGATATATGACACATGAATAACATAGACATGCACATAAAGATATGAGATATGACTGACATAGACATACACACACAAATATGACACATACCTAACATAGACATACACACGAAGATATAAGATATGACTAACATAAGCATGCACACACAAAGATATGAGATGTGACTTACATAGCCATGCACACACAAAGATATGAGATGTGACTAACACTGACATGTACACACAAAGATATGAGAATTGACTAACATAAACATGCACACAAAGATGTGAGATATCCCTAACCCAGACATGCACACACAAAGATATGACACATGATTAACACAGATACACACTAAGTTATGAGATATTACTAAACTCAGACGCACATAAAGATATGGGACATGATTAACACGGACACACCAAGATATGAGATATGACTAACATGACACACACCTAGATATCAGCCATGGCTAGCACACACACACACACACACACACACACACACACACACGCAAGCTAAGCTTTGAGCCATGGCTAGCACAGAAACACATCAAGAGATGAGCCATGACTAGCACAGAAACACATTAAGATATGAGTCATGGCTTCACGGAAAAACACCAAGAAATGAGCCAAGTCTAACACAGAAACACATTGAGGTATCCATATGTTTGAGTTAGTCTGAAGACTCTTCATAACGTGTGAATCATCGACATATGAGATACAGGCCCCGAATAACTGTTCACAGGTTTCGTTCAAACAATTGTCCGGAGGTTTGAGAGCAGTCTGATCCATACAACGTTCCCTTGCATGCACAGTTCCCGGTTGACTGTTCACAGGTGTCGTTGAAACAGTTTTCCGGACATTTGAGAGTGCAATCTGACCCGTAGTACGTTTCCTTGCATGTACAGTCTGCACTTTCCGGGTCACATATGATGTCACAGCCATTAGAACACGTCTGTTCGCACTGTATCCCACAATTAAACCGGGACAAGTGTTATTACAGGTATAGCCAGGATGTTTACATTGTAGACATTTTCCGGATTTTTCTCACATAAAAGACATACACTGAGACAAGACCTGGAGAAGTCGTGTCCATAGATCCCATGTGAACATTTGCCGTAACACGTACCGATGATGACGTCGCAGCTTTTGCTACACCCGCTACACACTGCACAAAACGACCAAGAATACCTGTTCAGACAAATAGTGTCTGTACATGTTTGCACCTCACACACCGTCAGTGCACTGCCGGCCTGCGAAATGGTCGGTGAGTGCTCAATCGGAATATGTGCCATTGGCGTTTGTGTGGTTACTACTATAGTGTTCATACAAACATTAGGGTATGATATATCATTACACTGGAACACTACGTATTCTTTACCCGAATCATAGCGCTAGCTCGATGATAGATTAGAATGATGTGAATCTTCTGGGGCGTGACAAAGTTCAGATACCAGTAAACAGGACTGGTTCCACTTCTCAGTTTTGTGTGTGTGCATTCATTGTCATAGAGAATGGTCTTTGTTTTGCCATTTACTGCGGCCTCTGGTCCACATCCGTCTCCTATATAACAAGCATTACATGTGTCGGCCTGGTTTGTGTTCTGTTTCAGAGCCACATTACTACCTAAGCATATGTAGATGGAACAGATATTTGCAACTCTCGCCCCTGCAATCCATAACTTGTTGATCAGACCAGCCCCAGAGCAAATGACATCAATCTCGTGCTGACTAACTACAAACCTTGAATCATTGCTACATGAGGCAGAACCATTTAGTTTTAACGTGAAACTGTCCGAAACTGTGAAGTCATTCACATAAATCCTAAACCAGGAGAACAGCAAAGATTGGTTGAGAGTGGCCTCAACTGATGCAGAATGTGTGTCTGAATTACAAGTGTTGTCGTTGTTATCAAACAGGAAAGTAAGTTCAGATATTTTAGCATATTTGTGCACGAGAACCAAGTACTGAAACTGGGGTCCAAAATATTCGTGCTGACAACTGTCATTGTTTGGGCACATCACTGTAGTTTTGTCACAAAATATCTTTCTCTTTTTCTCTCTGCGATCAAGACTCAATCAGAGTAGGATCCCAGTCTCTCTCATTAAGTCAGCTATTTGTTTAAGCGAATCGATCGCCCCATATAATTTCTCCTCCAGGGAGGTGGGCTTGGACCACATTGCTCTTCTCCTCTCTGTGAACTGGGGACAATCCTGTAGAAGATGATTAACAATCTAAGACTCTTCTTAACTTTCTTAAGCGTTAATACTTCACGTTGTGTTATTGGTTCTCACTTGAATTGGATCAGATCGGCCGCTTGGTAACATTTTATGACACTTACTCAAACAAATCAAGTTAGACACACGTCTCGTTGCAAATAAATGAACTCAAATAGGTTAATTCACAACATTCCACGTAATACACAACCCCGTAACGAAGTTGGGTGGAATGGAACACTGCGCCGGCTGTCTAAAGTAGTGCTAATAAGGCCCCTACTTCATCTAAACAAAGTAGTCCAAACAAGGTACTTACATCATCTAAACAAAGTAGTGCTAACAAAGTACTTACTTCCCCTAAACAAAGTAGTCCTAACAAGGTACTTACATCATCTAAACAAAGTAGTGCTAACAAAGTACTTACTTCCCCTAAACAAAGTAGTCCTAACAAGGTACTTACATCATCTAAACAAAGTAGTGCTAACAAAGTACTTACTTCCCCTAAACAAAGTAGTCTTAACAAGGTACTTACATCATCTAAACAAAGTAGTGCTAACAAAGTACTTACTTCCCCTAAACAAAGTAGTCCTAACAAGGTACTTACATCATATAAACAAAGTAGTCCTAAGAGGTACTTACTTATCTAAACAAAGTAGTCCAAACCAGGTACTTACTTCATATAAACAAAGTAGTCCTAACAAAGTACGTCCTTCCTCTAAACAAAGTAGTTCTAACAAGGTACTTTCATCATCTAAACAAAGTAGTCTAAACAAGGCACTTACTTCATATAAACAAAGTAGTCCTAACATGGTACTTATTTACTGTAAACAAAGTAGTCCTAACAAGGTTACATCATCGAAACAAAGTAGTCCTAACAAGGTACTTACATCATCTGAACAAAGTAGTCCTAATCAGGTACTTACATCATCTAAACAAAGTAGTCCTAACCAGATACTTACATCATCTAAATAAAGTAGTGCAATCAAGGTACTTACTTAATTTAAACAAAGTAGTCCTAACACGGTACTGACTTCCTCTAAACAAATTAATCCTAACGAGGTACGTACATCATCTAAACTAAGTAGTCCTCACCAGGTACTTACTTCATCGAAACAAAGTAGTTCTAAAAAGGTACTTACATCATATAAACAAAGTAGTCCTAACGAGGTACGTACATCATCTAAACTAATTAGTCCTAACAAGGTTCTTACTTCCTCTAAACAAAGTAGTCCTAAAAAGGTACTTACATCATATAAACATAGTAGTCCTAACAAGGTACTGACTTCCTCTTAAACAAAGTAGTCCTAACAAGGTACTGACTTCCTCTTAAACTAAGTAGTGCTAACAAGGTACTGAGTTCATCTAAACAAAGTAGTCCTAACAAGGTACTGAGTTCATCTAAACTAAGTAGTGCTAACAAGGTACTGAGTTCATCTAAACAATGTAGTGCTAACGAGGTACTTACTTATTTCATCTAAACAAAGTAGTGTTAATAAGGTACTGGCTTCCACTAAACTATTCATACTTAAACTCCTATTGTCTCTTAACCCACTACAAACATTTTCATTTTCACTTCCTATTGATTCTCCTAACTAAAACACACCATAATTGCTACAATATACTATCCTTGAACAAATTCTCAGACTGAATTATCTACAACTTTAACTAATAGGACAGTCACCCTGAAACTAACTAAAGGCCCCACATCCTGCTGGCGTGGGCCAGAATTAAAGCTTCCCTTGCACTACTTGTGACTTCTTAACTTTTCTTCGAGCACAACACATTTAATACTATCCGTCGCAACCAATCAAATCCATCCACGCCACACCATCAATCTCCAACTCCAATCACTTCTTGTGTTTCTAAACACCACTCACATCCACGAGATTCTCTCAACTCTGCTCATGCTCACCCATTACGACCTTTCATGCCAGCCCTGAGCTCATAATAGATGATGGATCTCGCCATTTCATTTTATTGTCACCACATAGATTATTACATTATTATCCCCCTTACATGACTGACGTAATAGAAGCACCATCCTTTTTTTTACTTTGAACCATTTACAGAATTATGCAACATTATATACGACGCAAGTTCCTTCATGTATTACACAATAGGCCTTTTTTGGAATACCCAGGGGAAAAGACACATAGGAATTCTTGGAGAAGACAGATAGAAGCAGAGATGAAGATGATGGGGAAAACATGGAATGATCTTAAAAGAATGGCAAAAAACAGAATGATTTGGAAAATGTTTGTTGAAAACCTATGCTCCACTGGGAGCTAAAAAGGTCGAAGTAAAAGAAGTTCCTTTATTAAATAAACAAATTACCATAACAAATCCAATATTTATTATATTGCTTTGGAGTTATTTGCCTGTGCGGCGAGGGACCCCTGTGCACACGGCTGCCAGGGAAAAATCGATTAACACGGAAAATTCAGTTCCTAGCCCCGAGGGACTTCGTCAGAGGTGAAAGCTTGAAAGACTAGGAAAAATATCAATTTTTAAACAATACGATTTATACGTTTTTCTGTTGTTTTACGCCAATATATTACCTAGTGAGACAAGGAAAGAAAATAAGTGAAAGACGGTCAGGATTAAAAAAATAAGGTAGATCATGTTCAGAACACATTGCAATATTGGGAACCAAATTATAGAAAAGAATGTCTGGCTTCTGATAAAACTTATTGACTAGGTACATGCTTATATATATATGGCCCTTTTCGTCTTGTCAGACAGTCTAGTGGAGGCTATTGCGTATTTTTTTGAGGTATTGTTTTTGCCGAACAGCTTCTCTCGTGGCTAATTCTACCAATGTTTGACAAACACACGCGGTCACATAATGAACAGGCCAGGCTCGCGGATCCACAGGGTTTACCATCCTTTTTCATGAGTCTCTTCTCTTCTAAGTCCTGTCTTAGCACAGTCTCAAATGTTGTTTACCGTTCCTTATACATGCTCTCCATGATGTGCGATCACTTGCCAGATGTTGCCAGTCTTTTTCATAGATGGAGAAGTCTTTCAGAGATGATTTGCAGATATCTCTATATCGTAGTTTAGGTCTGCCGATTTGTCTTTTTCCGTGTTTTAGCTCACCATATAGTATTTGCCTAGGAATGCGTTTTTCTTCCATCCGTTGGGTTGTTCTAATTTGTCCTTCTTTCAGTGTGCTTGTTTTAGTAAGTCCAGGGCACATGGTCCTTACGTTCCATGTGCCAAGTTTAAACATTGGTAATTTCTTTCTCATTTCACTTTGCCTACTCTGCCTGGGCACAGGATATGGAGATAGTGATTTACAGGCTTACTATAGCGTAGATAAGAAGATGATTAAGCGACTGCTAGAACACTGTGCATGTTCGTTAGCAAAAATCATCTGCGGAAAAAGAAATCCATGTTTATAGAAGCAACAAGTAAAATAGTGCATGAAGGGTAGCTGACAGTTTACTTTAAAGTAGAGACGCAAGTACGTCAATGATGCTCATTGTCAGACTGCCGTGATCGACCTCGGGGTGGACATACAACAGTAGCTACACCTGGGAGCACTTCACACATATTGATAGATAATAATGGACTTGGTATCTCCTTATATAGATTTGCAGCAGGTAGTAATTTGATCATCACAAGCAGTTTCCGGTTGAGCACGTTAACCTCCAGACAATCTATGGTTTGTGAGTTGCGGGAGGGGAAGAATCGTATGTGACATGACTCCTGGAGTGGACTGTCTTACACTTTGGGCTTACAGGTTCACACTACATCCGAAATATAATAACTAAACCTTACTTTGCGCAACACTCCTAATAAAATCTACAGATCATACCCGGTTGCACACGACTGTCTGAATTTAACCTATACATTGATTCTAAGTGACAGCAGTCTAAAACGGCTTCCTGCTCTGCGTGATATCCTTATATACTCTCCTTGCTGCCTGTCCTCAGAAACTAATACTCTTATAATGGAGCAACTGGGCACTGCGATGTGTATCGGCAGTCAATAATTGCTGATACCGATATGGCGGGCTGGGAAATCTGTAATTTAAAAATATCGGTACTGCTAAAGTTTCAGGTCTACGTTTCAATAACAAATATGTTTTTACTATTCTTCCTCTTCTACCTTATTAGCTCCCAGTGGAACATAGGACTTCAACAAACACTTTCCAAGTCGTTCTGTTTTTTGCCATTCTTTTAAGATCATTCCATGTCTTCCCCATTATCTTCATCTCTGCTTCTATCTGTCTTCTCCAATAATTCATCGGTCTTCCTATTTGTCTTTTCCCCTGGGGATTCTAAAAAAGGGCCTGTTGTGTAATACTCTCAGTTGGCTTCCGTAGTGTGTGTCCTATCCAGCGCCATCGTCTTCGCTGTATCTCTTTATCCACTGGTGTTTGACTGGTACATTTCCATAATTCTATGTTAGTGATTTTGTCCTGCCATTTCCATCCTTTTATCCTGCGTAAGCATCCATTAATGAAAGTCTGTATATTCGTGATTGTCAATTTTGTTGTTCTCCATGTTTAACAGCCATATAATAGGACCGCCTTAATATTTGAGTTGAACATTTTTATTTTAGTATTTAACCTAATTTCTTTGGATTTCCATATGTTTCACAGTGCAATGAAAGCTCCTCTTGCTTTTGATATCCGTATTTTGGTATCATTTTCTGTTCCTCCCTCTTTATCTATATTACTGCCCAATATATATGTAAGATTGTACATCTAATAGAGGTAATTCTCCTAGTTTTATTTTTTTATTGCCAACTGTATTAATTCTCATAATGTTTGTCTTATCTCTATTAATCTTCAGTCCTAGCTGTTGTGATCTCTCATCAAGTATGTTCATGTTATCCTGCATCTGTTGATGGCTGTGTGATAGGACAGCTATGTCATCAGCAAAATCTAAATCATCAAGTTGTTTGGTCAGTGACCATTGGATTCCATTTCTGTTGTTTTGAGTTATTTTCATAATCCAATCTATGGCCAGTAGAAAGAGAAATGGAGACAGAAGGCATCCCTGCCTTACTCCTGTTCATATTTCAAATGCTTCTGTAATCTATCCTTCATGCACCACACTACATTTCGTTCCTTCATACATTGTTTTTATCAGGTTAATAAACTTTATGGGGATTCCGTAATGACTTAGCAACTTCCAAAGCATTCTTCTGTCTAAACTATCAAATGCCTTTTCGTAATCTATGAATCCAAAATAAAGTGGCGATTTTAGTTCTAAACTTTGTTCAACTATTATACGTAGAGTAGTTATTTGATCAGCACATGATCTGTTCTTCCTAAAACCTGCTTGTTCATCTCTCAAATGTTTCTCTATGGCCTCTTTTAGTCTCTCCAAAATGATTCTGATTTTTTACGATTGCGGCTTGTTAAACCTCAGCACATCATCAGCACAAACACAAAACTTAGACTATTCAAATCAAACGTACTATCTACCCTTACGTATGCCTGTGAGAACTTGGAAATAACAAGAGCCATAGAAACAATGTTGAACGCATTCGAAAATAAATCTATAAGAAAATACGTAGTATAGCGTGGAACGAATTCAAAACAAAAGAAGAAATTAGAGAAATTTCCAATCAACCACTAGCATCTTTAATAATCAAGAACGGACGATGGTCATATGTTGGACATGTAATTAGAAGAGATAATAACCGAATAACACTGCAAGCCCTCATGTGCAGAAACAACAGGTAAGAGGAAAGGAGGCCGACCCAGTGAGACACAGAAGAACATTGATCAGAGAGGCAAGATCAGCAGGAATCGGTTCCCTCAATGTTGTTTGCACAGAAAAGAGATAAATAGTGAGATTTGATAAAATATCTTTAGAAGGGTTGAAAACTGCTAGAATAAAAAAATTAAATAAGAGAAAGAGTCTGGGTCTATGCCATATGGGCCGGCTACGGCACGAAAGGTTGATAGATAAAGACTGCCCATGCACTTCTTTGGTGTCGTCTTACATATATGTTGAGAGTTTCCCGGACAACTGCACAGACTAACCAGAAAATGGTCACAAGTTTTAACACACATCAAACCTTGTTTCATTATTTATTTAAGATCTTAAATAACAAAGAAAAAAAAAGTTAGCTAGTTTCAAGCACATCATGAGAAGATGAAATTTCGGATACCTGGTAAACAACTTGTAAAATACAGGAAAAGAGAGACTGCGGGCTACAAGGAGAGAAGATACCAGATAGTATGGAGTTGTGGACAGATAATTGTAGAAGAACATGATCGTCTACGCCCCTTGATATGTCACACGATGATAATTATGAGTGTATGTAAATTAATACAATTTGAACACATAAACTATAAAGGGTGCAATAGATATACATTAACAATCGTATTTTTCGAATATATATATAATCGTCTTTTTACCCTCTCATTTCTGTTCGGTCAGAGTGTATATTTCTATTCGGTACGTACATGAACAAAGGCAAAACAATATATAAATGTATCTTCCGGTACATATGACGGATAGGCGACAGGGAACCGTTGAGGCACTGTCTGAAAGGCTTCCTTGTTGCAGTTTCCTCATATCTCAAGCCCCGCTTGCTGTCGGAGCTACTGAGTAGAGGTCTGTGTACACCGTGATATGTGTGTTTCATCCGTATAATGTTTATATATTCAGATTGATTACATTGAATGATGATATCGTATGACAAATGGCAGCTCAGATGCGTTCACTGCCGGTGCTATAATACGTCTGATATCTTTTGACGTATGCTGTGTTTGCTACGATATGGACTCCAACTACCTTTGTTTGTTTGGATATTCGATGATATGTTAATTCGGATGATTCCACTGGTACGGACGATTGAGCAATTATAGATTTCCATTCGTTTGCAGTCACATCGGGGCCTTCGGACAAATATATATATATATATATATATATATATATATATATATATACACATACATATAGCTACCATAAATAACATGAAAAGATCATCAACAAAACAGAACTCATGAATATCGCAAAAGAGAACAATAATATCAACATAACTATAGACGACAGACAACTCATACAAGCGAAAGGAATTAAATACATAGGATCACTCTTGATTCGACAATTCACAAGCAGCAGAAATAGACTCAAGATGCAACAAAGGTTGTCAAATAATTGAACAACTATCATCACTATTCTCCAACAAGGAAATAACTCTAGAGGCAAAGCGGACAATCTACAATACAATCTATATCGCAACGTTATGCTACCAATGCCAGTCCTATACCCCCGATGCAAGAACAATAAGAAAAAAATAACCCCTATCGAGATGATATATGTGTTAGATGAATGACAGCAAACACCTAAGAGATAGATCAGAAATGAAGAACTGAGAAAAAAAGCTAAGAATAATCCCTTGAATAATCCCCTCCATAAAATGTACAACGAAACAACAGATAAAATGGTTTGGCAACGGTATAAGGCAGACATATCAAAACAAAACACGACGAGAGTTCAAGAAACGTTGGAAGAATACCATACTCAAGGGCCAACAACGAAAAAGATGGATTGATGGAATTTTAGAATCGCTAGGAAACATGATTTCAGAAGAGGCGATTAGAAATGAAAACGAGAGAAAATTATATCTCCACTCAATGATGAAGGCAAATGAGGAAGGAAAGAGGAGGAAAAGAAGAATTGAATTTGAAAATAAGTATTCATTTAAATCGAAACATCGGCTTTTTTAATGGAACAAACACGCCGGCCACTGTCAGGAACCGATTATACCAAAGGTATGTGGTCACCGGCCACTAGCAGTTGTCGATCGTCTACAAATTATTAATAACGGACGAGATAAAGGTAGCATAGCCGTATCTCTCTCTTCTATATTATCCTTGAATTTATTCCATTTAATGATTAGTAGCTTTATTATGCAATGGCCTTTAAATTCACTGAGTTTATCTTGTTATTTCTTTCTTTTATCAAATTCCTTTGTCGAATAATAAATAAAAATCGTAACTAGTAGGGATTTGAACCCACAACTTCTCTGCCTGGAAGCGGGCGTCGAGACCAACGAGTCCCACAGTTGAAAATTTAGTCTTCTTTTTGAGCTGAGTATCGTTTATCCCCATATTGTTTCAAAGTGTATTGTAGTCGTTAGTCTTCAAATTATCCTTCACGCACATTGAACAAATGTCCATAATTGTTCAGATTTCTCTCACTGGCAAATCATGCAGTGTGAATCATAGACAGATTCACACAAGTCTTCCTCCACTTTACCCATAGCTCCCCGCAATTTAGACAACACGTCTCTTGACTACTACCACGATCTGGAAATCTCACCACGTTTAGTGTATTCAATAGGACAATCACATGTATTTTTTGTATTCAGTATATTTGTTTATATTCTTATATAGAGAGTGGTAAACATTGTTTTTATGGTTTTTGGTGAAAATGTAGCAGTGACGACACTAATGCACTCTGTTAAATTATATTAGTGTTGAGCTACATAATATACAGTACTTCAGTTATAATAAAAGTGTAGTGGTAAGGTATACATACTTCTGTAATTTAAGCAAGAAAAGATCATGTGATACGACTTATTATGTAGTGAAGCAAAGTGATCTTGAGAAATACATTACCGATTGTTTGGGAGGATACCACAGACAAGAGAGTCAAGCCAACGGCAAATGCTAGATACATGATGCTGATTTCCTGTGATATAAACATATATTTGTATTCAATATGCTAGATCTGTGCATTTACACCATGTGTGATATATCCAGTAAGAAAATTCATAGATCGTTGATAATATTAATATTATTTATGATATATGAGATTTGGCAGCTCTCCCTCAGATTCAGCAAAGTTAATTCGTATATGACGGTAAATTATAATATATCTCTCTCTCTGCGATCAGGACTCAATCAGAGTAGGATTCCAGACTCTCACATGAAGTCAGCTGTCAGGTTAAGTGTGTTGATCGCCCCCACAGACAGAATATCACAATTAGAGTCCGCCAGATCCACTATAATTGAACACCCGTTGATACGTTGCACTGTGTTCTGAGCCAGTGGCCCAGTGCATCTGATTTCAGCCAGCATTATATTCAGGTTCGCTTTACTTAGCCTTTGATAGTCCCCAATCTTCCTGCAAGGCAGCAGATTGTATTTTCTGTAGGGGGATTCTGCCCTTAGATGGTCGGCCCTCCCAGGTTTACGAGCACCATCTGCCCGAGTCACTAGAGGTGACTAACACAGACATGCACACACAAAGATATGAGATGTGACTAACACAGACATGCACACACAAAGATATGAGATGTGACTAACACAGACATGCACACACAAAGATATGAGATGTGACTAACACAGACATGCACACACAAAGATATGAGATGTGACTAATACAGACATGCACACACAAAGATATGAGATGTGACTAACACAGACATGCACACACAAAGATATGAGATGCGAAAAACACAGACATGCACACAGCGAAACGAGGCATGACTAACACTGACACACATCAAGATATATGACACATGACTAACATAAACATGCACATAAAGATATGAGATATGACTGGCATAGACATGCACACACACAGATATGACACATGCCTAACATAGACATGCACACAAAGATATGAGGGTTGACTAACATAGACATGCACACACAAGGACATGAGATGTGACAAACACTGACATGCACACACAAAGATATGAGATATGACTAACATAAACAATCACACAAAGATATGAGATATCACTAGCCCAGACATGCACACACACACATATGGCACATGTCTAACATAGATATACACTAGATATGAGATATGACTAACATGACACACACCAAGATACGAGCCATGGCTAGAACACAAACACGCACACACACACACACACACACACACACACAAGCTAAGATATGAGCCATGGCTAGCACAGAAACACATCAAGATAAGAGCCATGGCTTCACGGAAAAACACCAAGAAATGAACCGTGGCTAGGACAGAAACACATTAAGGTATTCATATGCTTGGGTTTGTTGTAGTCGGCATACTCTTCTTAATATGGGGATAATCGACATACGAGTCGCAAGCCCCAATTAACTGTTCACAGGTATCGTTCAAACAGTTGTCCGGAGATTTGAGAGTGCAGTCTGACCCATAGAACGTTCCCTTGCATGTACAGTTCCCGGTTGACTGTACACAGGTGTAGTTGAAACAGTTGTTCGGACATTTGAGATTGCAATCTGTCCCATATTCTTTTCCCTGCACGTACAGTCTGCACTTTCCGGGTCACATATGATGACACAGCCATCAGAACATGTCTGTTCGCACTGTAGCCCAAAATTACCACCTGGACAGATGTCATTACATGTATAGCCAGGATGTTTACATTGTAGGCATTTTCCGGATTTTTCTTCACATAAAGGACAGACACTGAGACAAGACCCGGAGCAGTCGTCTCCATAGATCCCATATGAACAGTTACTGTGACACGTACCGATGATGACATTGCAGTCCTTGCTACACCCACTACACACTGCACAAAAGGACGAAGAAATCCCGCCCAGACAATAGGTGTCTGTAAATGTTTGCACCTCACACACCGTCAGTGTCACTGTCGGTCTGCGAAATGATCGGTGAGAACTCAAACTTAATGTGTGCCATTGGCGCTTGTGTGTTGACTACAATAGTGTTCACAGAAATATTAGGGTATGATATATCCTTATACTGGAACACTACCCCGACACTGTCAGAGAAATCCTTTAGAGTGGCATTCTGTAACCTAATCATAGTGCTAGCTCGATGATAGATTCGAATGGTGTGAGTCTTCTGGGGTGTGGCAAAGTTCAGATACCAGAAAACAGAATTGGTTCCACTTCTCAATTGTGTGTGTGTGCAGTCATTGTCATAAAGATTGGCCTTTGTTTTGCCATTAACTGCAGCCTCTGGTCCACATCCCTGTATAGCAAGCTTTAAATGTGTCGGTCTGGTTTGTGCTCTGTTCGAGAGCCACATTCTGACATAATATAGATTCTCGTATTAAATCTGAAAATAGGCCCTTGCACTTCTTAATAGATATGTTCATGTCCGGGTTTATTTGAACGTGGGAAGAAATATAAATCATCCCTTGAATTCAGAATCAGGTGCGGCCAAGGGCAAGCGACTCATGCGTGGAGAATTATGGATGGCCGATCTGAATGACGTTAGAGTTAGCAAGGATATAAATAACAGCGGAGAAAAAGAGACTAATTAAAGTAATCATTCAGCTCGGCAGGTAGGGTCGCAATTGGATAGTTGGAGCTACCAAGATTGCAAATAAGGGAATCAATTGAAAAAGTGTTCTCACCTCAGGATACTATTCTGAACACGGACGGTTCTGTACCCCGCAGTGGTTGGAGTTTTGTGGTATTCCATCAAGGTCAGAGAAGTAGCTAGGGAATCTGTCGAGTGTAGCATTAAGGTGGAGTGCCAAGCAATGAGAATGGAGATATAATCATCAAAGGCGCTGAAAACATGTTGGTTATATAGAACGTGGATCACGCAGTCTTGGTGACTAGTTAGCAAAGTATGATATAAAAGACTGAGAGTCAGTGTCTGCGGCAGGAGTAGATGCAGATCATGGATGACTCTAAAGTGAACTCGTTAACCTGCCGTGTAGTGTCCTGTGAACTCGTTAACCTGCGTGTAGTGTCCTGTGAACGCTGATGTACACGAAGCTAAAATAGCCGATAAGCTTGCTGGTAGTTCTGGCAGTGGGTATGGCCCTTCTCTGGAAAAATAGGGCATCACCAGGTTTGTTCTTCATTCCATAAGAGAAGAGGAGGAGAATGGGTGAGTCAATGATGCATATATTGATAGACTGTGGAGTCTAAAGGGAAAAGTGATCTGGTCGATCCGCAACGCTTAGTGGGAAAAGCAGATGTATCTATAATCACCTTACCGGAACACCCATCTGCGTATACTTCGAGAAATCCTGGGACGGGCGGTAGAGCTGATATAGGGATGTCCTGACTGAAGTGAAACTGATTCATGTATAGAATAGAATAAAACAGTCAAGAGGTTATCCTCAATGCACAATGTCCTATCTGCTGAGATCTCCCAAGTATATCATTCAATGATCAATTGTTGACTGCGCCATTATTCCTAAAGAGCAATGTCACTATTGCCCTCGTCAGACCTTCCATCTCCACTCACTTAAACAATCAAGCTCTGTCTGAAGTTCTCCAGCTACACTCTCTCTCTGTCTTTGCCCTATTGAGGCATCAAAACATCACCAGTGTAAAATAATGGCCTGCCCCTTCCAGTGATTAGCTCGCTCTTGATTATTTGTGTGAAGGCGTTGAACAACATTTGAGATAATGGTGAGCCTATGGAAGACCGGAGTGCAATGTTATTGCATTCTTCCATTCAAGAAAATGAAATATCAATAAATCCAAAGATACTCTTATAATTATGTCTGTATCCTATAGGTCATGGTTTTTAAAACTGTGGTTCGTGGACCTCCAGCGGTCCTGGGGTTCCGCGAGCCCCTGATAAGGGGTCCACGAATCACACTAAGTTTTATTTATTTATTATCATGAAAAAAGGCAAAACTCATGTCGTCAAATGTTAAGGAGAATATTAAAATAAAAACAATAGAAAGAATGGTATGGTTAAACCGTGGATAATTAATGGACGACACAAATTTGAAAGACATTTCGGCTTAATAGACCTTCAGCAGGAAAAACACACATCACACATATATGTAAGTAAATAAGTTTAGTCCTACATAACTAACTAATTATGAGTATTTTAAAACAAGATAATATGGAACTAGAGTGAGTAATAACAATGAAAATATTTTCTCTGAATATTGTGCTGTGGCCAAAAGAAAAATGACCGAGGGCTAGTCTGCGCATGATACCCGTTGTAGATGACCAGCTAATGGGAGGGTCAAAACACAGTGAAAGGGTTCTAAGCAATTGTTGGAGGATATTGTAAAGGTTACCTCAGGTATAACGTCACCGGCAATGTCTATTCATATATACGTATATACAACTATGAGAGAACCCACGATTACAATGTTAATGAATATTTCTCTATAGCCAACTGCTTTAATTCCACGTTCACATGAGCGCGAGCCATAAATAAAAGATTATACGAAAATGAACAAATTGTTTCACATTTTGATCACTTCACATTGTGATGTTCAAAGCACCGAATGTCTGAAAGTAAGGTAAAAGGCGAAGATGTTCCGTTCACTTTGAGTGTAGTGCGCATGCGTTCATTCCCTGGCTACAAGGCTAGCACTTTACATTGACAGTTTAATGCTTTTAAAATAAAATATTAGCGAGAGAAGTTATTTATTGTTGAACACAATGTTGATATTGGTATAACCCCCACTCGTTAAAAACGTTAATATTTTGCGATTACAGAAATTGATAAATGGGTATTATGTTGTACACGTGATGTGTGCGTTTTTTTCCTCAGGCCAAAATAGCATTTCAGAAAATGAAAAATATCCTATGCAACAAATCTGTCAACAGAAGTAAGAAGGAGAGGTCATCGGAGCTATATAGAACTAATTCTGGCATATGGAAACCAATCATGGCAGGAGACAAACAAATGAAAAGACGTTTAGAGGCCATATAGATATGATCACTCAGAAGAATGTTGAAAGTTCCCTGGACAACTAAAAAGACCAATGAGGAAATTCTCAAAGAGGCCAACACAATTAACTCAAATAAAAACATCACAAAGAAACAATCAACAATTTTCGGGCACATCATGAGAAGAGGACAGTTGGAATACTTGATTTCATACCAAGAAGAGAGAAAATACTGGGTAGCTTGGTGTCAAGGCATGGAAAACAGTCAACAACAGAACTGAAACGATGCACTGTAGATAGAATATTGTGGAAGGACATGGTCGCCTACGCCAACATGTACGGCACATGATGATGATGGTGGCCTAGACTTGTTCCCCAAGATTATTGGTCGGATCGTGTGCGAGCGTTTAAACCATCAACGATACATAATAGCTCTTCTTTAGGGAGTGAGTCAATGATCATCTGAAATTGTTGGTATAAATTGTCTTTCTCTTTGCCTGATGAAGCCATCGTTAGTGTATATGCATTAATGATGTTAATTAGTTCACTCTTTCTGCGCATCTGAAGTATCATTGAACGTTCGGACACTCATTTCGTTGTGCTTGTGGAATGTATATGTTTGTTATGTATCTCCAAGCCTAGGCCATGAAGCCGTTGTTTTTCAGGGCTTAGACCTTGCCAGAAAAAAAGTATAATTTGCTTCCATTACAGAATCACACTCTGAGAGTTTTTTTTTTCTCGAAGGGCAGCAATATCGACCTGTCGCCTATATAGTTCTTTAGTTCTTGACGAATGTTGTTCTAATTGCCTTTCTTTCAGCGTGTTAGCGTTAAGAACTCAGGGGTGCATTGTCCTTACGTTCCATGTGCAACGTTTAAACATTGGTTCTTTCTTTCTCATTTCACTTAGTACTTATTCTACCTGGGCACATAATATGGTGATACCCAGTCGCACTGATGAGTATACCGTCAAGGATAAAGCGTAAGTACTATGCAGAGCATACATCGTTATGTTTTATGAACATTTCTATAAATAATGAAGAACATGTCTGTGTTCTATGCCACTAAGTAATTTTTAAAATAAATTTATGAATTCAGCGAAACTTCGTCGATATGCACAAACTAAACACAAAGAATACAACAGATTAAAAAAGAAAAACACGCTAAAAGATGTTTAAACAAGTCAGAAATTAATCGAAAAGACAGCAACTACTTCCAATAATGAGAAGAATGTGTTTCCATCATATCAGGTGTTTATACAAGTAAGAAGCAAAGTCTGAAAAAGTTCATGCAATTGAAAAAAAAATACATATTAATTGCAATAGCTGCAAAGGCAATGGTGATGTAAGGCCTGGTGATGAAACAGTGAATGATTTACATTTAATATCATTGTCAAACAACACGGCTAACAATCATAATCACTGATTTGTCTGGGAAAATTTTTTGTACATATTAATTGAACGTGTAAAAAGATGTCAATTTTACTCATTTCGACTAGACGAGAGTACAGATATAACACGCAATTCTAATTTGAAAACCTTTGTTATGATTTTGGTGGTAAGTTTTGGGAGCCGTTTTCTTTGTACGCCACTTCCAGCTCATACAACTAGTAATCCCTTGTTCAGACAGGTTAATGAAAGGAAATTGCATAAAATGGTCAAAATGTGTCCAGATAAGTACAGATAGGGGTGGGGGGGGTGTGTTCGATAGCTGCATGGATTAACGACTTGGAGTTAGTTTTGTTGGTAGGTTGTTTATTGATCCAATATTTAAACCTTACCTAGTCATTGTTACTTATAGCGGTTCGCTCTACCTGCCTTGTTTTCTTTTACCACATGGCTTCTATACGATTAAAGGTAGAGTTAAAGGTGTTCCATAGCAATATTTGTCTTGTAGTTGGTGGCACTTTATTTGATGGAACATGGTCCAGTGCTCTCTCCCCGGATGCCTGACCTGAACTGACCAACGGCCTCAATTATAAAGCCATGAGTTGTACAGTTAATAGTCTGATTAGTTTGGTTAAAGAAGATGCATCACATGTGGACACACAGCTGCGTTCACCGCGAGTCACGAGCTGCCAGAAAAATGACTGAAGATTTAAAGACGGCACCCCACGGGGTTATTTCTGGAGTAAACTTGATTAAGGCTCGTCCATTGAATTCCAGAATATTTTTAATTTTGTGCGAGGAAGTCAACACAAACAGCTAGTTTTACATGCATAAATTAGGAGGCTGTTTCTGGGAAGTCGCAAATCGTTTATTTGGGCATGTGGGATGTTGTATGAATTATTTTTAATTGAATCAAAATTTCATAAGAAAGATTGCTTGAATGATATACTTTTGGCTTATATAGGTGGCCTAATTGAACGCAATTTTAAATTTACTGAATGAACTGAATTGAAGCTTGCAAGGAACATAAGTACCTCCAGATGTTATTATTTATTTTACACCTGAAACTCTTGAAAGATAAAATAAATTCAAGCTGCAGGTTCCAACCTCAAAGTTAGATAATTACTGGATTAGATATCAATTTCATTATCAAGAAATTGATGAAATAAAGACATTTTAGAATTAGAAAAACTTGCGGATTATCATATGGTGGTTCATGGAAAATCATTTTCCAACAGAATTATCTTCCTAACTTTAAGTTGTGTATGAAGAATACACACACTGATGTAGCAGAAAGAGCTATGAATCAATTACTCTCCTTCTGCACAACATATATGTGTGGAAGAGAGTTTATCATCCGTTGTGTAAATGATTAACAAGTACAGAAATCATTTAAATGTAGAACCAGATTTTTTGATACACGTTTCAAAAATTGCACCAGGCATATCACATCTTATTAGGAAGAAACATCACTATTCACATATCAAACACTAGCAAATATGTTGTACATATCATTAAAAAAAATTACAATTTTAAATATGTTGGAATTATTTATTTTTATCATTGCAATATGTGTTTCTATCACTGTGTTTTTTTTTTTTTTGTTTTTTTTTTTTTTGCGAACTTTGTTAACCAAATTTGAGAATGTGACAATTTATTAACACAGGAAACATTTTTTGAGAGCACTATAACCACGCGTTTGTTAGATTGTGGTCCGTGGAGGACTTCCGTTTCCAAACATGGTGGAATGAGGTCACGTTCGCTGGACCGCTGCAGAAGTTGCATTATGGAACTGATTAGCTTCGGCTCTACGGTGTAATTTTCTGCGTCTGAGCTAATCAACTGTTTCTGTTAGCAAAGTTCGCCGATGATAACAGGTTGTACTCACCTCATTGTTCGTCATTGTCAAGTCAAAAGTTTGTGAATGCTACCTTCCCCTGCCTAGCAATATATGCAAATTACGTCAACACACCGTGTGAAGTTCCAAAACCGTCGATGTAATTGCATGACGCCAAGTTCTTGCATTGTACAACTCCTTGCTAAGCTCTGCTCAGTCTAGCCAGTAGCAGTTTTCACTTTGGAAATTGTGCATCAGCTTTTCGTGTGCTGTTGGTTGCTTTTATTTTAGCAACTGGGATATTGTGAGTGCAGCCATTGTTGTGTGAGCTACGTCATCAAGTTCGTTACATAGCCCTAGGACGGTCGTACTCTAAGCAATGAAAGACGGAGTGTGGTTTCGTACATGATTTGTCAGCATCGGTGAGACTCCCGGAAGTTCGTGATAGTTAGGAGGTTCTTATAGTCTGTTGTTTGATGTTTGATGATGATGGTCTAATCACCAACTAATAGCTACATCAAGCTTGGGCAGATGGTGCTCGTAGGTCTGGGAGGGCCGACCACCTAAGGGCAGAATTCCCCTACAGAAAAGACAACCTGCTGCCTTACAGAATGATTGGGGACAATCAAAGGCTAAGGAAAGCAAACCTGAATAAAATGTTGGCTGAAATCAGATGCACTGGACCACTGGCGCAGACCACAGTGCACCGTTTTAACAAGTAATCAATCAGACTGGAACTAACAGACTCTAATTATGATAGAAACTACCGCTGACCTGAAAGGCTTCAAGAGACTGCTGAATATAATACACTGGAATGCGGAGGGCATAGACCACAAAAAACAAGCTCTAACAATCAGACTAGCAGAGAAGGAGATATACGTTGCCTGCATCAAGGAAACTCATCTTATTCCTCAGCACAGATTCATGATCAGGGGCTACCAAACATTTAGACAGAAGGTCACAAGGGTGGAATTCTTATCCTTATTAAAAATTCCATCCAGCAAAACTGATAGAGGTGATCAGAAACGGTGAGGCAGAGATCATTGGTACAGACCTATACATTAACACCGCTAGTATAAGGATATTTAATATATACTGTCCAATTGACAAATTACTGAAGCTGGAGTCAATGTAAGTAACACCATCAAAGTGTCTGGTAGTAGGAGACTTTAACAGCCGCTCTGAAAGATGGGGATATACGGAGTCCAATGTTCGAGGTGAAGAAGTGGAAGAATGGGAAACAACATATTCCTCATACACTCTAGGGAGGACCCCACAACCTTCTTCTCAAGAAGATGGAAAACAACTTCCTCTCGACCTAGCATTTTCAACTGGAGACATATCTATCACAATAACCAGAAAAGTGCTGAATCAAATTGGAAATAGTGACCATAGACCAGTCAAACTTTCAGTGGTTCTTGCTCACAAACAGGAGTTGCAAATACCTCTTTCCCGCTGGAACTATAAGAGAGCAGATTGGGCAAAGTTTGCCAGGCTCACTGATGCATATACAACGCTTATCAACACCCACGGAAAGGTAAAATAAAAAGATAGAGCGGTTAACAAATGGAATCCTGAGAGCTGCTAAAGAATCCATTTATTGAGAGAGGATCATACAGGAGCAAGAAGAAACTACAAGCCATACTGGAGCAAGGAAATACAAAGACTAGAAGAGGAACTGGACTCTGCCAGAGAACTAGCTGAAACATCACACATCACAGAGAGCAACATTGCCTACAAAGCAGCCTCCGCCAAATACAGATATGAGGTCATGATATCAGCAAGACAGAGCTGGATAGACAAAACAGAGAGCCTTAATCTAGACAAAAATGGTCATAAACTATGGAAACTTGCGAAAGCTCTGAGCGACGAAAACAACTGCCGACCGCCAATATCATTAGCACACAATCAGAACATCTTCACAGGCAAAAAGGCAGCAAATCTACTGATAGAGACTTACAAAAACATTAGTAGAATAAACATTCCAATAGACAAACAGAAAGCTTCAAGACGGGAAAACCAAGATGCAAAACATATGCATTTAGCACCAGAAGAGCATCGGACGACCATCTTTACCCCAACTGAATTACTCTCTCTCTCTCTCTCTCTCTCTGCGATCATGACCCAATCAGAGTAGGATTCCAGCTCCTCATATGAACTCAGCTGTCAGGTTAAGTGTGTTACAAACAGAACATCACAATTAGAGTCTGCCAGATCCACTCTGAACACCCGTTAAAAACGTTGCACTGTGTTCTGCGCCAGTGGCCCAGTGCATCCGATTTCAGCCAACATTTTATTCAAGTTTTCTTTCCCTAGCCTTTGATTGCCCCCAATCTTCCTACAAGGCAGCATGTGATCTTCTCTGTAGGGGGATTCTGCCCTTAGATGGTCGGCCCTCCCAGGTTTACGAGCACCATCTGCCCGAGTCACTAGAGGTGACTAACACAGACATGCATACACAAAGATATGAGATGTCACAAACACAGACATGCACATAGCGATACGAGGCATGACTAACACTGACATACATCAAGATATATGACACATGACTAACATAAACATGCACATAAAGATATGAGATATGACTGACATAGACATGCACCCACAAAGAAATTACACATGTCTAACATGGGCATGCACACAAAGATATGAGATATGACCAACATAGATAGGCACACACAATAATATGAGATGTGACATACACAGATATGCACACACAAAGATATGAGATATGACTAACATAAACATACACACAGAGATATGAGATATCACTAGCCCTTACATGCACACATAACGATATGACACATGGCTAACACAGATACACACTAAGATATGAGATATGACTAAACACATACACACTTACAGATATGAGACATGATTAACACGGACACTCCAAGATATGACTAACATGACACACAATAAGATTTGAGCCATGGTCAACACACACACACACAAGCCAAGATATGAGCCTTGGCTAGCAATGAAACACACCAAGAAATGAACCAATCCAGCACAGAAAGAAAATATCCAGTACACATTAAGGTATCAATATGCTTGGGTTTGTTGTAGCCGGCAGACTCTTCTTAACGTGGGAATCATCGACATACGAGACGCCGGCCCCCATGAACTGTTAACAGATATCGTCCAAACAGTTGTACGGAGATTTGAGAGTGCAGTCTGACCCGTAGAACGTTCCCTTGCATGAACAGATCCCGGTTGTCTGTTCACAGGTGTCGTTGAAACAGTGGTCAGGACATCTGAGAGTGCAGTCTGGCCCGTAGTACGCTTCCTTGCGCGTACAGCCTGCTCTATCTGTGTCAAATATGATGTCACAGCCATCAGAACACGTCTGTTCGCACTGTAGCCCGAAATTACCATTAGGACAAGTGTCACACAGGTATAGCCAGGATGTTTGCAATGTTGGCATTTTCCGGATTTTCCTCACATAAAGAACTGACACCAAGACAAGACCCGGAGCAGTCGTGTCCATAGATCCCATGTGAACAGTTGCCGTGACACGTACCGATGATGACGGCGCAGCCTTTGCTTCTCCCACCACACACTGTATAAAACGACCAAGAATGCCCGTCCAGACAATAGGTGTCTGTAAATGTTTGCACCTCACACACTGTCAATGCACTCTCGTCCTGCGAAAAGGTCGGTAAGAACTCAAACTTACTGTGTGCCATTGTCGCTTGTATGGTGACTGCAATAGTGTTCACATAAGTATTTGGGTATGATATATCATTATACTGGAACACTACACCGCCACTGTCAGAGAAAGCCTTTGGAGTTTCATTCTTTACCCGAATCATAGTGCTAGCTCGATGATAAACTCGAATGGTGTGAGTCTTCTGGGACGTGTCAAAGTTCAGATACCAGTAAACAGAATTGGTTCCACTTCTCAATTGTGTGTGTGTGCAGTCATTGTCATAAAGATTGGTCTTTGTTTTGCCATTAACTGCGGCCTCTGGTCCACATCCGTCCACTGTATAGCAAGCATTAAATGTGTCGGCCTGGTTTGCGTTCTGTTTGAGAGCCACATTCCGACCCCCGCCAATGTAGATGGAGCAGATATTTGCAACTATCGCCCCTTCAATCCGCAACTTGTTGATTAGACCATGAAAACTGTCCGTATCTGTAGGTCCAGATCCCTAGGCGTATTTGCAAACTAGATCAAAGTACTGACACTGGGGTCCGAAACGCTCTCGCCGACAACTGTCACCGTTTGTGGATGTCCTGTAGCCCTGTCACAAACTGAGCGATTTTAGCAGTGACACTGCAACGCACAATTTGCCCCAAACCAACCGTCTACACAAGTTAGGCAGTTAGGTCATTAGCTTCCAATGTCGCAAACGAAGCCAGCAGAATAAAGACTTGATCTACAGCGGTGGTTAACGAAATGTGCACAAACAATTATTTCAAACCCGTGGTTACAATTCTAACAATCCGCCAACTCGCTGTGACAACAGACAACGCGATGTTCAAGATCAGCATTGCATACACCACGGCTAGAACTCGGACGAACTCAACTGAATTAGATGTTGCCCTCAAAGACCCACTAGACCCAAGTAGCTATAGACCAATTAGCCTACTGAGCTGCCTGAGTTTTACTCATGGAAAGGCTGGTTAACAGAGGACAGAAGTGTTATTTGGAGACAAAACAACAAATCGTACCACAACAAAGTGGCTTCCGTCAGCACAGATCAACTGAAGACCTGGTCACCTACACTGCACTGGAAATAAAGGATGCTCTACAAGAAAAAAAACACACACTGTCAGTGTGGGTCGACATGGAGAAGGCTTTTGATAGGGTATGGCGAGAGGGTTTAAGGAGCAATCATTTTAGACTTGGCATCCGGGGTCGTTTATTCAATTGGGTCTCTCAATACCTTCAGGACAGAACGGCCAGAGTACAAGTTCAAGGTCACAAAGTAAGAAGGTCTCAATCGAACAAGGTGTCCCACAAGTCGGAGTCCTGTCCCCAACACTATTTTTTTAATTTTCATAAATGACATCGTAATGGACATTCCACACATAATAAACTCAGCAATATACGCAGATGATCTGGCGTTATGGGCTCGCGAGGAAAGTATGTCGGTGGCTGCACCCAGGATGCAAGATACCCTAAGGTGAACTTGAAAATGGACGAACTCCTGGTTCTTACAAAAAAAACTAAAACAAACTACATATACAATTTTCAGCCTATCAAGAAACACACTCTCTGCAAACTTGAAGATAAAAGACCATACACTCCCTATTGACTAAAACCAAACATATCTTGGCGTCACCATGAATCGCAGAACAACTTGAACAAATCAGATAGACAGAGCAAGAAAAAAAGCCAGAAAACGAACTAACAGTATGCAGAAATTGGGAGGAACGTACTGGGGGAGCAGACATCAATATCTTGAAAAGACTATAGGTAGGAAGAGAATGGCTCAGGCAAAAGTAGATTTCCAAAAAAAAATGAGGAAGATACTATGCAATCCATTTTGACAATAGAAACAAGAAAAAGAGTTCTTAAATTTTATATAGAGCCAGTCTTAACATATGGATGCGAATCATGGACAATATGACAACAGACAAGAAAATCACTGGAGTCTGTAGAAATTTGGTTTTATATAAGAATGTTGAGAGTACCATGGAAAGCTAAGAAGAGTAATTAAAACGTTCTGAAAGAGGTCAAAGCAAAATGAGAGCTAATTTCTAATATTAGGAAGAGACAATCATAATTTTTTGGCCATGTGATGAGAAGAGAACAACTGGAATATATTGTAACAACTGGAAAAATTGAGGGACGAAGAGTTAGAGGGAAGCAAAGAAAAAAAATAACAGACAGCTTAAGAGAATTGCTTGGCAGAAGGTCAACAACAGAAATGATAAATAACTGCCGAGATCGAAAATTGTGGAGAGACATGATCACCACCGTCAGTAGGCACGGTACTTGATGATGATGATACGTAGGAAGAGGCAGATCAGTTCTAGAGTATGGAGTCACAACCTGGGCTATGGCTTCTAAATCACACCTTAGCAAAATTAACAGAACACAGAACCAAGCTGCTCGTATCATCACTGGTGTTATGAAATCTACACCTATCGATACTCTAGAAACAGAACAGGTTTACAACCCTTAGTTGACAGACGGGTCACTAAAGTATTGCAACAAGCGGAGAAATATAGAAGGCTCCTTAGCCACCCCATGCACCAAAGAATAACTGGATCCGGAATTGTACGACTAAAGAGGAGCAACTTCGCTGCAATTGCCAATGAACTAACTACTGGAGACCCAGTACTTTCCCAATCAATATTGAAACCCTTGGGCCCATCTGATATGTCTCCTCATGGAAAACATAAAATACCAGAACATATGGAAAATATAACAGGGATCATGAAAAAAAGGCACCCAATCAGACACAGAAAGAAAACACGTAGCAGAAAAACACATACACGATACCTATCCACAGGACTCTTGGTCCCACATATACACAGATGGCTTTGCTACAAATGCTACCAGAAATGGAGGGGGAGGTGTGTTCTTGAATAATCAGGATCAATAATCACCAAGTCAATAGCTACTGGAAAATTCTCAAACAACTTTAAAGCAGAAACTGAGGCCATCAGAGATGCTGCAACACTGGCTACTCAACACAAAAATAACATGCACAATAAATTGGTGATTCTGACTGATGCACTGTTAGTACTATCAGCCCTGAAATGCCCAGAGAACAATGAGCTAGATGACTTGAGAAACCTTGACCAACTATACAATAACTTGCAGAGAGTAGTCATTCAGTGGATACCATCACATTGTAATATACACGGGAACGAACGCGCAGACAAATTAGCTAAAGAGGGAGGGAGATTACCACAAGAGAACAGATCGCTCATTTATGATGAAGCCAAATCCATCCTCAAAGCTCAGTTCCATGAAAATGTAAACGAGAACACCCAAAGCATAACGAAAGGAACGGATACCACAAACTACCAAGGAGAGATCAAGTCATCATACTTCGCCTACGTACTGGCCAAAATAGAATGAGAAATCACATATTCACCAAATTCAAAATAGATACAACCAGCCTATGCCACTGGACACTGGACAATATGACTACAAAACATGTTCTACAGCATAGCCCCCGGTACACAGATATGAGAAGAGCAATGTGGTCCACGTCCACCTCCCTGGAAGAAAAACTGTATGGTGCAATCGATTCGCTTAAACAGACAGCTGACTTCATGAGAGAGTCTGGATTCCTACTCCGATTGAATCTTGATCGCAGAGAGAAAGCGAGAGAGAGAAAGAGAGAGAGAGAGCGGGGAAGGGCGGGGGCTCCGTGAAGAAAGGAAACCGTCGAACGATTGGCATATTTACACGTTTACTCATTATATAACCACAACTTTAATCGCAAAAAAAGGTTCTATATTACTATAAAACAAGGCCTTCATTATTATTGTGGGTCCTCAACGGAGTAAAATGGTCTGAAGGGGTCCGCAGAGACAAACATTTTAAGAAACGCTGCTCTAGGTTAATATTTGCAGCAAATGTTTCAAAGCATGCGTGGATGCTCAACAAGATTATAGTGTTACTTTAATAATGTAATCCATGAGATGTATATATATAGTAGTTTACATGAACAGTGTCATGAGGTAATTAAGTGTGGACGAAGTTATTAGACATTATGATGGCTCAACGTTAGAGAAGCCGAACGCTAGGGAACACTGCCACTCAGCTAACTAAAAAAATAGATATCGTGAACGATGTCTTTAACGCGGGTGTTCTCATGACTATAGCATAGGGTAACGATCATAGCTCGGGAACTAATTGTATTTCTGTGCTTTCATATTAAGACAAGTATCTCCCGGCAGGGCTGAAGTTCGGCCTCTCGTGGCAAGGCGCAGTGCCAAGGAGTACGGTTTCGATCCTGCTTCGGGCCATATATTGTTCTTTGTTTTTTTTCTGTTGTTTGTTTGTAATTTTTTCTGAGTGCTGTAAAATAAAACCGTTCCCTTCAATGATTCGCTAATTTAGTGGAACGTTGATCTGATCGTCATCATTATCATGTGCCGGGCCTCCTGACGTAGGTGATCATGTCTAATCACAACTTTCGATCTCGACAGTTATTTATCATTTCTGTTGTTGACTTTCTGCCAAGCCATTCTCTTAAGCTGTCTAGTATCGTTTCCCGTTACTTCCCTCTGTCTCTTCGTCTCTCAATTTTCCCAGTTGTTACAATATATTGCACATATTCTCTTCTCATTACATGACCAAAAAAATAATGATTGTTTCTTTATAATATTGGAAATTAGCTCGCCCTATTTGCTTTTTCAGATCGTTTTAATTATTCTTCTTAGCTGTACATGGTAATCTCAATATTCTTCTGTAAAACAACATTTCTACAGACTCCAGTGATTTCGTTGTCTGTTGTCCTATTGTCCATGATTCACAACCATATGTTAAGACTGGTGCTACGTAACATTTAAGAACTCTTTTTCTTGTTTCTATTGTCAAAAATCACCACCATCATGTAGCATAAAAATAAACGAGACAAATCTGAAACAAGTGCAACATTTCAAATACTTGGGCACAATAATTACATCAGATGTGAGATGCACCACATAAATACAAAGCAGAATAACTCAGGCAAAAATAGCATTTCAGAAAATGAAAAATATCTTATGCAACAAATCTATGTCAATAAGAATGAGAGAGAGAGTTTATCTGTGCTATTTAGAACCAATTCTGACCTATGGAAGCGAATCATGGACAGTAGACAAACAAATGAAAAGACGATTAGAGGCCACAGAGATGGGATTTCTCAGAAGAATGTTGAAAGTTCCCTGGGCAGCTAAAAAGACCAATGAGGAAGTTCTCAAAGAGGCCAATACAAAAAGGGAGCTCTTAAAAAAAATTAGAAAGAAACAATCAACATTTTTCGGGCACATCATGAGAAGAGGAAAGTAGGAATACTTGGTTACAACTGGCAAAATAAAAGGATAGAGAGATCGCGGACGACAAAGAGAGAAAATACTGGATAGCTTAGTGTTATGGCATGGAAAACAGTCAACAACAGAACTGATACGATGCACTGTATATAGAAGATTGTGGAGACATGATCACTTACGCCAACCGGTAAGGCACATGATGATGAGTCATCTAGTTTCACTAATTTCTAATACATCAAGGTGGTGATTCTCCATTTTGTTGACATTTGCTATAGTTTGGTCGGAGCGACCTTTGTTCAAACATTCCAGTAGCCAATTCACGTTAGCGCCTTCTGGCTGACGATAATCGCCGTCCTGGACATTTATTGAGCAGGTTTTTAACAAACCTTATCGTAACACCACAATATTCTATAACAATTGGTGGTTTATCTCTCTCTTCCTAAACGATCGCAAGGGAAGATTGTTAGCCCTACAAACAACGATCAACACAAGACGGAAAGTAAACACGTTCATGTAAAATGTTCATTATAGGCAACTTTAATTAAACACATATTATGCATTTTCATTATAGGCAACTTTTATTAAGACAAAGCTATCATGTTCATTATAGGCAACTTTAATTAAACACAAATTGTGCGTGTTTATAATTAAACAAGCCATCTCCGATGGTGCTACAATACAATGCATTGCGAAAAAGGAAGAATATTATTGTTACTATTATTAATTACAAGACTACGTTAATATTAAACATATCGTTCTAGTGTAATACACATCATATAATACAAAACGATGGTGTCATCTGCTGAAATAATAATTATTATAACTATAAGACTGATATCAATTAACTTACTGCAACTTTGTTTAGAGCGAATTGTAGTGCTTAACTGTGTACAACTGTTCAATTTCCTCTTACAGTTAGAATCTATTTATAGAGGACACACGTTGTCTATGGGGGCGGAGATGAAATGTATATAGATATTGAAGACAACCAATGGTAGCTGACTGCTGGTATTATTAAAAGTTGTCTATAAATAATGTACGTGCGCTTCCTTATTGTAAGACACATTTTCCAGTAGAAAGACAGTCCAGTAACCAACATTTATATTGTGCCAGTTCAATCCAGTTGAAGGCGTTCTTCATTGACACTTTCCATTCCGTATTTTCTTCACTGGGAACTTTTGTTGAAGGTTTAGCTCTCGATCAAGCTTTGAACGTTTTCATTAATATATATACTTTTCATGGAATAATTTGTATTGAAATAAAGGAAACCCCATATACGCTCCATCGCTCGTCACAGCATTTCTTAAAGAGTATTTAAACTGACTATTCCTGCAAGATCTCAATTGTAGACACGTACGCTTGTCCCACTAATCAGTGTGAATCGTCAAGAGCCATTGTCATCTCAGACTCTTCAGTATTTAAATATATACGGTACTACCCCACCCATGCTCATCCTTTTCTCTTAAAAGAACAGCTTTTTTTTTCATTAAAAGATGAGTATTTTCTTCAAAATTTGATATTTTTTTTACACCCAATGAAAGTATAATCAATGTTGCATAGAATAAATCATTTCCTGTTCCAAACAAGAATTTGAAAGTATTTAAAATAATATTTTAAATTATTAAATTATCTTCAATGACAGTGTCACGATCGACTCAGGCACTAGCAGTATAACTACAGTCACTAGAAAAAGGCATGTCTGTCTGTCTATCTATCTATCTATCTATCTATCTATCTATCTATCTATCTATCTATCTATCTATCTATCTATCTATCTATCTATCTATCTATCTATCTATCTATCTATCTATCTATCTATCTATCTATCTATCTATCTATCTATCTATCTATCTATCTATCTATCTATCTATCTATCCATCTATCTGTCTGTATGTTTGTCTGTCTGTCTGTCTGTCTGTCTGTCCATCTGTCGTTCGCCTAAAGTATTGTCTGTATCTGTATTGTCGTTTACTGTATAAATGTTACTGTGTTTTGTAATTTTTGCAGTGGCCCATATAGTTATGTCTGTAGTGTTGTATCTATGGGCCAATGGATTTTCCGCAGTCTACTATATTCAGTGCAGTCTTGAATTATGTTTTCAGCAGTCTGTGATGCCTGTCCACATGTTCATGTAGCTGATGTGCCGATCTTGAATTTGGTATACTTGTGATTGTGTCCTGTTCTGAGGCGTATACTGATAACTTTTTCACATCTATTCATTTTATGAAAGGCATCCTGAATTGGGGCTTGTGGTCTTCTGATTGGTTTGATTATCTGTTTCTTCTGATGGTATGTAACCGGTACATCTGATTGTGTGCCTGTTGCACCTTCCATTGCCAACTGATCTGCTTTCTCGTTTTATGGTAATCAACAGTGAGATGTGATCTACTGCAGGGTAACCCTGTGGTACTTGCAGAGTTCAGTTAATAAGGTCTGCAGATGTAGCAATTTTCTGGATTGTAGTGTCTGGAATACAGATCTTGCATGTGTGAAAAGCACTACATGTCGTGGGCTAAGAATACCGTTCACCAGTTTTCTACTGCCAACTTTATTGCTTGGATTTCTGTATCGTAATTGCGACAATATTTCCCTGTCCCTATTTTATTTAATATCCCTAGTATTATTTGTGTACTCTATGTATGACGTTACTTTGACTTCGTATTGCCCATCTGTCTGTAAGTAAGAAAGCACCAACAAAAGTCCTTAATGTAGAGGCCCTATCTAATTACAGTGATGCATGTGGAATAAGAACATTTCCGGTGACAAGTTACTGGAATGGAAGGAACAATACACAACCACTTGCAGAAAAATAATGATGGTTGTGCAGGAAACATGGAACATGTAGGTCTGAAAAGAATCTTTCTAAGATCTGTCAGTCAGTATGGCCTCAAATACACTGGTTACCTAGGAGATGGAGATTCAAAAAGCTACAAAGAAATTGCTGAGTTGAAACCCCCCATTTATACAGGTAAAACAATAACAAAACTAGAATGTTGCTGCCATGTTCAGAAGAGAATGGGAAAGAGACTACTAGTTAAAGTTACTGCCAATAAAAGCAATTTATTGGACGAAAATGGTAAAAAAACATAAAGGAATTAGAGGTGTTGGGAGACTGACAAAATATGGCAATAAAAAGAATTCAGGGTCACTGCGGAGGGGCGAATATATTTAAACTGTGGAGAATGGTGCCATGGTCAAATAAAAAATAAGCTGCAGAGTTTGTCATGGAAATAATAAAACATGTGTTTGGAGATTTTTCAAGTGTTGAGTTATTGAGCAAATGTTTGTACAGTGGAACGCAAAATGCTAATGAATTATTCCATCATTTGATCTGGGAAGTGTGCCGTAAAACTACTTTTGTTGGTAGAGGTAGACTAGAAATAGATGTGAATGATGATATTGTTGTCTATAATGAAGTGAAACTAGGCAGACTTGACATATTACAGAATTTGGGACTAGGCTGTGGGCACTACAACATGTCGTTATTTCGAAGTTTTGATCTGGCACGTATAAGAGCAGCTGAAAAAAAATTATATAATAAAATAAGAAGAGTTATAAACGGTGTTCAGGGAGCTGAGGAATATCCTGAAGATGACTCATATGCAGCAGGAGCTCATTAAACCAAGTTTGTTTTAAAGACAGCATGGTGAGGTACAGGGGAACAGGCAAATAATTGCGATGTGCGATGAAGCTGGTAGCAAGGGGCCAGTGGTGGGGAGTGTAGAACACTCCAAGGTATGAAGACAGCTTCACAAGGGAGGAACATAACACAATACGGACGTTTCGGCCTGAGTCCTTTTTCAGAGTACAAGGACAACGAAAACAAACGATGAAACACAATTATCTATAATTACATGATCAGAAGAAGAGGATAGAAAAGAAAAAAGTAGGATGATGAAAAAAAGAAAAAAAAGAAGAGAGCAAAGATAAGAATATAGAAAGAATAGGAGAATATATGTATATATATAATATAAAATCACTAAGCTTAAACGACTGGTTAATCCGCCGGGAACCCAACCAAAGAATGACTACATGAAGGACTTCCGAGGTGGGAGAATGGAAACGAGAGTATGCCTGACCAGTGTTCATACACCTGAAGAAAGAACTAGAAACCCAAACACAAGCTAATGTCGTACAAGGAAAAGGGGTGGATATAAGGTAACAAGAAATAAGGGAGCCTAACAAGAAAGGGAGGGGGGGAGAGAAGAAGGGAGAAGAGAAATGAAAAGGACTGAGAGAGTCCGGAATGGCGAATATGAGGAGAGGTGGTGAAAAAAAGAAGGAACGAAAGAAGTAGGGCCCAGCGAGGTAAAGAAGTAGGGAACGGAGAGACTGAGGAGGATACTAGGAATATATATACAAAGAGGAGTATACACCATAGGAGGACAGGTAAAAGATAGGATGAGAAGCGGAGGGAAACACAGAGAATAATACGCTGGCAGGAGTGCCTGGAGAGGAAAGGAAGAGGGGAAACGGAGAAAGCGATGAGGAGGAGAAGGATAAAAAGGTAATACGCAGAAAGGAAAAAGAAGGGGGGGGGGGAGATGGAAGGGTACAGAAGAATAGGGGTGAAGACAAGGAGCAGATGGGCATAAATGTGAGATAAGAAGAAGAGTAGGGGTGGGAGAAGGGTACAGAGCAGTGGCGTATCCTGGGGTCTGAAAGAGAGCATGCAACTTTTAAAAAATGATAATTTTCTACTCACCCAGTTATTTGAAGTTCAGTTCTATTCTGCGGCTCTTTCTGCTAAAGTCCTCTGTTACTTTGTTATAAAAGTCATCATTGCCTTTCATCTCTACAAGAAGGTCTTTTTCAATTGACAACATTGATAGAGCAGAAAGACGACATTGCCCCTGCGAGTTCCTTATGAAATTTTTAATGCGTTTTAATGCAGAAAACGAACGTTCCACTGAAGACGACGATGCAGGAATTGTCAATATTAATTCACAAAGTTTATGAAGTTCTGGAAGACCACTGTGAAGTCCTTTGTTCAAAAGAAATCTATGAATGTCGGACACATACATTTCTTTAAAGTGTTGGGATACAAACATTGCCTTTAATTCAGATCTCAGTCTTACTATATCAAAATATTTCCCATATATTCCGTTCAGTTTGGAAAACTGCTCTTCTGGAAACTCTTTTGAAAATGTTAAACATTTCTTACAGTAAAAAATTTCAAGAAATGACAAATCTGACAGAGAATCAAACCGGCTTTGTATCTGGCAGTTTACCGTATCATGAATTTCACAATACAGCCTTCTGTACTCATCCTTTGGGATAACTGAGGATTCTCGCTTTCTTCTCTTTGTTGGAGGACCACACTTGAACTCTATTTTGGCCCAAATTGAATCAAAGCCAGTATTGCGCATTGTGAACAATTTTCTTTTAACTCAACTATCTCTCTAGAGCAATATGTGATGTCCAGTGAATTTGACTGAAGGATATTAAATACAACAAATGTCATCGAAAAAATATCGGTGAACACAGCCAAAAGGGAATTGAATTCAAAATCTCCTAGGTTTGACAGAAATCCAACTGCTTCATTAATTGTTGCGTGATCCCAATCACCAGGTCGTTCCAAAATGCATTCAAATAAATCTATTAATTCATTATGATATTCAGAAACAGTCTGTACTAAACGACTGGAATAATTCCATCTGGTTGCCGCCAGCTTGGGAAACCGTTTTTTCACTATGGTGTCCAACAAATGTGTTCTCTTTGCTGAATGAGTAAAAAATGAAGCAAAACTGCTAAGTGACGAAAAGAATATTCTACACGCACTTATGCATGAGACAGCTTGAGACAGTACTAAATTAAGTTTGTGTGCATAGCAATGGATGAATAATGCCTGAGAAACAACTTCCCTAACTCTCGTCTGCACACCATTCAATTGGCCTGCCATTACTGCTGCACCATCATAAGTTTGTGCTACTAGTTTTTCTCTACAGTCAAATTGATCAAGACTGTCTAAAGCCAGTTTTGACAATGCTTGTGCAGATCTGTCAGAGCTAACGTCATGAAAGCCAATAAATCTTTCGTAAATATTACCATTATAAATATATCTAAAAACAACTGACAGCTGAGACAAGTTTGTTACATCAGAGGTCTCGTCAATTAGGATGGCGACAAATCTGGACGATTGAATCTGAAATTTCACTTCTGCAGTTATTACATTGTTCACACTTTGGATAAGATCGTTCTGTATTAATGGGAAAGACCCGTGAATATATTTGACGTCATGAGATGCTGATGCAATTTTTCATCAAACTCTGCTAATAAATTTAAAGCTTCAATGTAGTTCCCACGATTAGTGGAATCACTCCCCTCGCTGTGACCACGAAAAGCTAATTCTTGTTTTCCTAAAAAACAAGTAACAGCAATTAACCTCTTTAGGATTTCTCGATTTTCTTTAACTGTTTCATTGTGTTTCATAATACTTTCTTTTTCTGAAAATCCAATTGAACATCAATTCTGCTGGAGCCAAACACTTGTAACGCTATCCAAGCGTGAATATGACTTTCAGACTTTTCGTGTCTTGAAATAGCGTTATGTAAATTATTTAAATCAGAATACCCGCGTTGTCTGCTGTTCCAAGGCGAAGTGTCATTTACAAACAATATACATGACCAGCAAAATAACTTACATAATGATTCCGAACCACAAAGCCAAACGACTTTCTTATATAAATCATTGTTAAATGAACGGACACATTTTGTTCCTTCTCGTTTCAAACTGCTTAACGCAGGAATCGGTCTGCCCTTTTTTACCAAGTCCAATTTTTCATTAAATGTTCGCGATTGAAACGGTCGCTCAAATAAATCTACAACATCATTAATAGAATCAGCCATAATAACCACAGTAAACAAATATACTAAGTTTAGTAATTAACAATAGCAATACAACATGTTTCTGTACAAACACAAAATATTAAATATCAGCTGATTAAAATCACGTTTGAAGTTTTGAATTCTGAAGGTTTGAAATCGAAACCACATCGCTGTGTAAATGTGCGTGTGTGTTGAGTAAAATCACATGACGTGTACCAAAAATTACCAGAAATGGTTTACTAAACAAGTGTGTGTGTAGGCATTCAAGATTATAATTGCTTGCATTGTTATCATTAGTTTAACATTCAAATAAACGTACTAGAACATAGAAATTGCACTGTTTCACACCAGTAAATAAATGTTCATCAATCAATTTATTATTTGCCAGTGCTAAATTGTTATAATAGTGATTGAATCATAAATTTATTTATTTTTTTTTCATCGCAAGCTTACTGTGGAGACACGGATTTAATAAAACACACACATTATATCACTGCGCTTATATGTAAAGGGACTATTTTAACGAAAGCAACTTCAAAATTGCTTCGGAGCGGGCTAGTTCAACTATCATAAAAAACGATTGGACATATACAATTCTTTTAACGTCAGTGTTGCCAGCACTAATTTTGGAAAAATTCAGATTTGTGAGAAAAACATTTTAAAATATATTTTTGAGCAATGCTGCAAGGGCTAAGTTTGGATGGGGGATAGATCACTGACTGGTTATCATTTTCGCAACTCTTGAAGGCATGCAATGCTTGCCTTGCTTATATTAAGTATACGCCACTGGTACAGAGGAATAGGTGTCCTCAGAGGGACTGGGATACATTGATGCCGCGAGGGGTGAGGCAACCCCAACGAGCGATCAGACGGTTCTCGCAAGTGAGACGACTGTGGTGATCAGAAGAGTATGATACTAAGCCAGTGACAAAGACATCGGCTATACCATGATGACCAACCGAGTTAAAAAGGGCAGCTACAGGAGTGCCAGCTTCTCGGGTGATGTCGTGTAAATGTTCTTGGCACATATCGCCGATCCGACGACCAGATTGACCTATGTAGGTTAACTTGCATCTCTTGCAGATGATGGCAATAATGATATTACGCGATGTGCAAGTGAATCCCTCTCTGGTCTCGAAAGGGCCATTAGGAAAGATAACAGTATCCGTCTGGAGAACGTTGCCACAAGTTTTGCACACTCTGCGGTTGCAGCGAATAGTACCTCTATGGCTAAGGAGGGAAGCTGGAAGGCGACCTCTGACAAGAAAGTCGCGGAGGTTACGGTCACGTCTAAAGGCCACCAGTGGTGGGTCGGGAAAGAGCAGACGAGTAGTAGGGTCAGATCGGAGAATATGGAGGTAGCGATGAATCGTCCTAATCACAGCGTAATGGTGAGGGTGATAGGTGAGGGCGAGTACTACTCTATCAAAGGGGGGATGAGTAGAAGGGGTAAGAGCAGATTGACGAGAAGTGTGGAGAACTCGACGCAGGGCCGGGAGGAGATCTGATTCAGGTTAGAGGCGTTGGCGGAAGAAGTCAAGCATAAGGTGGGCATTGTGAAGGAAATCTTCATCGTCTTGGCAAAGGCGACTAAGTCTGAGCAGCTGGGAATATGGAAGTGAGTTCTTACAAGAAGTAGGATGAGAGGAGTCGTAGCGGAGGAAACTGTGGGAATCAGTGGTCTTGTAGAAGACCGAGGTGAGAAGATGAGAGGTGCCCAAAGAGACTGAGATATCTAGAAAAGATAAGGAGGAGGTGGAGATGTGGTAGGTGATGCGGATAGAGGCGTGGAAATGACCAACATACTCGATGAAACGGGATATCTCATCCTCTCGAAGGTCAGTCAGACCGATGCAATCATCGATGTACCTACGATACATAAGGGGAAGAGGGCCCTGGTAAGTTTGGAAGATTTGGTGCTCTAGATAACCCATGAAGAGACAAGCATAGCTAGGGCCCATTTTAGTGCTCATCGCCACATCGCTAATCTGGCTAAAGAAGTTGCCATTGAATTCAAAAGAGTTGAGGTTCAAGACTAATTCCGCTAGACGGAGGAGGACGACAGTAGCAATAGAAGGTTGGATCCTACGATCCAGGAACAACTGGAGAGCTAGAAGGCCGTCGGAGTGGGGAATAGAAGTATAAAGATAGCAGACATCCATAACGAAGAGGCGGTAATGGCGATCAGGAAGGAGGGAGATAGAGGAGAAGATGTGGAGGGCTTCGTTAGTGTCTTTAACAAAAGAACGGAGAACCATAACTATGGGTTGAAAGACACTATCAAGGAAGTCGGAAATGAAGACTGTAGGACATGCGATGGAAGAGACAATAGGTCGTCCAGGAGAGTCAAGTTTATGTATTTTGGGCAGCATATAGAAAGAGGGTTTGCCCAAGCAGTGATCAGGAAGGATCCTACGGGAGGAGCTAGAGGGAAGTAGCCCGTCCTTGATGAACCGGAGGATCGTACGACGCACTACGGCGTTGTTGGAGACAGTGGTTTCGTCGGGTGTGGGGAGGTAGAAAGTAGGATCAGATAATTGTTTACCCCCTTCCCGGATATAGAGATCCTTTCTCCAGACGACCACCGAGCCTCCCTTGTCAGCCGGCTTGATGTCATCGCGTCGGCGAAGGTCTTGAAGGGCTTTATATTCATCACTGCTTAAATTGGAGCGTCGAAGTCTAAGAGGACGGAGTGACATAATCTCCCTGAGAGTACTCTGGATGAAAAGGTCCAAAGCCCGAGAGTCTTCCGGGGAGGGAGTCCAGTCAGATTTACGTGAGGAGAAGCGGGCAAATATGTCAGTAGGAGGAGGTAAAGAGAAAGAGTTCGGATGAAGACAGTGATAGAGTTTGAGACGCAATCGTCTATGATGCTGCTGTATGTCCCGTAAGAGGGAAAATGAGTCACTCGAGGGGCGAACGGGGACAAACTTAAGACCCTTACTGAGAAGAGAGCGCTCGTGGTCAGAAAGGGACAGATCAGAGGGAATACAGACAACAAGGGAGCTCGAGTCAGGGGCAGTCGGAGGAGGAGGAGGTGAGGGGGGAGGAGGACGAAGGTTGGAGAGTTTACGTTTAGGCTGGGAGGACAGAAAGTCCTTAGAGATGTTAAAAAGATCGGGGGTGGGGGGGTGGATAATGAGGCGATGATGGAGCGACGGATGGAATGAGATAGATATCTGAGGGAGGGCATAATAGAAGGATAAGGGGGGATCGAGAAGAGAAATAGGAGATAAACCTGATCGAACAAGAGAGGGAGGACAAGCGAAGGTAAGAGAGGCCGAAGAGCGAGAGAGGGAGGGTAAGAAATACGGAGAATGGGAAGTAAAGTATGAGAGAAGAGGGTAGGGAGGTACAAAGCAGTGGTAGCAAGGAGACGCTGACGAGAGATAGTGTAGGTAAGAGAAGGAGCAGAGCGTAGATGAAATGGTTCTAACTAAGGTACACAGAGATGGATGACGTTAAACAAACATCAAGTAGCAGCGATATCAATAAAAGGGAACAGGAAAATAATTGCGATGCTGCGGTGAAGCTGGTAGCAAGGGGTCAGTGGTGAGGAGTGTAGAACACTCCAAGGTATGAAGACAGCTTCACAAAGGAGGAACACAACACAATACTGACGTTTCGGCCTGAGGCCTTTTTCAGAGTACAAGGACAACGAAAACAAACGGTGAAACACAATTATCTATAATTACATGATTTTCTCTCAATTCAATTTTTTCCATATTTGTAGTGACATTTATTAGAATATTTCAAAAAAGTATTACTATTATGTCTCCATATTTGACAGACAAGTAGGGATATGCTACTGGGAAAACCTGAACTAATGACAATGCTATAGATCATTAATTTGATGTTTTTTCAGTGATATTTTGTAACTCATACCCCTGATTAAAAAAATAGTATTCCCATAAGTGAGCATATTTTTTCAACAATAGATCTAACCCAAAAGTTCAGAAATAACTAGACTTAATATTCTATATGCATACCACATTACATGAAGCTATCTTTATTATCATGAATATGCTGGAGAAATTAAACATTGATGGCAATGATCTGCGAATCATAAAACATGTACTGGCAACAAACAGCAGCTATACGAATTAACAACCAAACAGGACAATTCCAATTTATAAAGCAAGGAGTCAGACAAGGCTGTGTTCTGTCACCGGATTTGTTTTCACTTTACAGCGAATATATTATGAGATCAATAGTAGACAAAAATGGAATTGAAGTCAACGGTCACAACATAAATAATTTGCGACACGCGGATGACACAGTCTTAATAGCAGAGGCAGAAAATGAACTACAAGAAATGATAGACATAATAGTAAAATCAGCACTTGAATGCAGTGACTTCAGAACAATAAGCCTAATGAGCCAGGTAACAACAATTTTACTAAAGTTATACAGGGAAGGATTCAGAATAAAATCAATACTGAATTAGAGGAGCAACAATTTGGATTCAAGAAAAACAGTGGGACAAAATAAGCCATATTCAGCATGAGAACATTGATTGAAAAGTACACAGAAATAAACAAACCAATATATGCCAGCCTTATAGACTACACCAAAGCTTTCAATAGAATACACCATAACCAACTTATAAACTGCCTAACGGATATAAATCTAGACGACGCAGACATACGACTAATATGTAATTTGTACTGGGAGCAAACAGCAATAATAAGATATAACAAGGAGAACTCTACACCCATGGACATAAAAAGAGGAGTAAGACAAGGATGCATTCTATCACCAAGCTTGTTCAATCTATACACTGAGCAAATCTATAAAAACATCTCCGAGATACCAGGCCTAAACATTAATGGAAAGATAATCAATGACCTAAGATATGCCGATGATACTGTTCTACTAGCAGAAAATCCTAAAGACCTACAACACTTACTTAATGGGATAAACACAACAAGCAAAAAATATGGACTAGAAATGAATATAAAAAAGACTAAAACTATGATCATAAACAAAGAAAATTCTCAAGACCTACAATTAAATATCACAGTTGAGGGAACACATCTGGAGACAGTCCAGAGTTACAACTACCTAGGACATACTATAACCAGTGATGGAAAATGCAAAACTGAAATAAACAAAAGAATAGGTATGGCAAAAAGTAATTTTAATGCCATGAAAAATATACTAACAACAAAACAAATATCAGCAGGGCTGAAACTAAGAATGGCAAAATGTTACATCTTCTGAATATTCCTGTATGGTGCAGAAACATGAACATTAGACAAGAAAACAGAACAGAAAATTGAAACCTTTGAAATGTGGATTTATAGAAGAATAGGTAGAATTGGATGGAAACAAAAGATAACAAACGATGAAGTTTTAAAACAACTGAAAATAAAAAGAGAACTGCTGAACAAAATATAGACAAGACAAATTAAATTTTTGGGGCACGTTAAAAGACACAACAGCCTACTAAAAGTAATATTGGAAGGAAAAATACAAGGTAAAAGAGGCAGAGTCAGACCAAGACTAACATGGACGAGTAACATCAAAAGATGGACAAGTCAATCTATGTATGCCTGCACCATCAAAGCAAGAAACAGAGTAGAATGGCGATCCATGGTAGCCAACCTTCGATCTGGAGAGGGCACACGATGATGATGATGAATAATAAAAGAAAGCAACAAGAAAGGTATGTCTGAATAGTAAGAAAACTGAAGTAATGGTTATATCGAAGAAACAATCACCACCATCATGCAGCATAAAAATAAACGAGACAAATCTGAAACAAGTACAACGTTTCAAATACTTGGGCACAATAATAACATCAGATGGGAGATGCACCACAGAAATAAAAAGCAGAATAGCTCAGGTCAAAATAGCATTTCAGAAAATGAAAAATATCTTATGCAACAAATCTATGTCAATAGAAGTGAGAAAGAGAGTTCATCGGTGTTATATTGAACCAATTCTGACCTATGGAAGCGAATCATGGACAGTAGACAAACAAATGAAAAGACGATTAGAGGCCACAGATATAGGATTTCTCAGAAGAATATTGGAAGTTCCCTGGAGAGCTAAAAAGATGTGTCAGTGAGGACGCAGTCTTGAGGCTGCAACAGTCTGGAAAAAAAAAGTCAAATGTGTAAGTGTAACAGCATACAAATTAGTTCTAGATGTGTACAATGCCAGCAAACTATCGAAACCCTCGATGTCCTCACTTTACATGATTCTTTGGAAACTTTGTAACGCCTAAATATGTGCCTGAAGTGCGGTGACCTTAACTCAGATACCACTGGACATTGTTTGTGGAACAGAAGACATTAGTTATTTGTGGGCATTACGACTACAGCATGTTCGTTACTAACCATCACCATGCGTTCTATATAAACATTTACTCAATCAAATCGACTCGCTCGCTACTAAAACCTCGTCCACACACAGTAATACGGTCTCTGTCTTGGTATGTAAATGTGGATTAACTCACTTTGAGAGTGAAGCTTGAGATAGATTATGCGCTTTAACAATTCGTATGGGGTCATTATTTAACTGCTGGGTTTGTTAGGGTAGCAAACCCTACCCCATATGACAAAGTTATTCAGTGCTCAGCCCATGCCAGAAGAAAGTATACTATTTCTATTTACCTAATCCACAATCTACACGCTTAATCTTCTGGAGAGCTGCGATGTCGACCTGCAATAGCTTCAGTTAGTCTAAGGCGGTGTGGAGTCTTTCCTCAATATCTCAGTCTTTTTATAAGTCCAGTTTGTTAAGTTCAGGGTACATTGCCCCTGCATTTCACGTGCTAATTTGAAATAATTGTTTTCCTGGGCCAACAAAATAAGAATAGAGCTCCTCAAGTTTTCATTATTCCGTTCACAACTCCTCTTTGCCTAGCAGCACTTTCCCCACCCCTCGTAATTTATGTTTGGGTTAACTCCGATCCCATGCCCTTAAAAAACCGAGTCCTTCACCTGACATTGAGTAAGCTGGTCAGGAGTAACGCTACAGGAGATGTTTGGTGAAGAATCTGTAAAATCTCTGACATCTGGGTTTATATGTCTCTATAGATTGGCCAACGTGGCCCACGTATGTGGCTGTATTTATACACACAGTAAAGAAGTTTGTGCTCAGTAAACTGACTGGGATAGCGTTCAAATGATTGTGTTGCGGTTGTTCAATTTCTGACGCTCTGCACGACCATGATGATATATATATACACACATTTTACATCTGGTGGTGGAAGTTCGAACGATCATCAGTGCTCTCTCGACCGCAGTGTTATACTATTCAAGTTGGTGCTCGTCCATTTCATTGCAATGCAAGAGCAGTATTTGATCGTGACATTTTCTGTGAAAGAATATTCAAAACCTGATAGAAAGCAGTCTACTGCCATCTATGTTCGGAAAAGAGTCCGCCATGTCATGGGAGCACCACTACAAAAATGAACCGATAGAGCTTTCATGCAATGGAAACAGGCACAATCGTTGTCCCCACAAAGTTTCGCTAAGCGCCTTCCTCGGCTAAGGTTATGGCAATAGTGTTTTAAAACCACGATGGATTCGTGTATGTGCTACCCCCCTCCCCCCCTCCCCCCGCCCCAATCAACCACGCAAACTGTGAACCGATTGCATCTTTAAAGAAACCATTTTTGAGATATTTTGACGTAGAGCAATCCTAATTTTTAGTACATTGAGGAGAATGGAAACCTAACAGTTTATTTCTTTTTTTTTTATACCATAAATTAGATCTTTCAAAAAACCTCTAAATAAACACACATACAAAATTACATATACGTGCAAACATGCATACCATGTCTACGCATTTGTTGACTGCCGGAAAGATAAATATATTTGTGATCGTGAAAGTGTTACCACAACTCATGCATTCAAGTTTTACTCCTTCGGTCGTTTAATGGGTACTATACGCGATGACACGAAATTAACTCCCATGAATATAAAAGATCTCGTTGAAGCAGGTCCTTCCAAAAGAGACAGTTTTTCATGGGTTAAATGATAACAATAACTGTTTCGTGTTCACCGTTATCTGGAGACTGAAACATGAATACAGATAACAACATCAGTCTGAAAGTCTGGAACATTTCCTGTATTCTGGAGGAGACTGTCTGCGTGACTACAATCTTGACCTCTATAAACCACATACTCAAACTATCGATTTGACTGATAGAATCATCATCGAACTTCAGCTTCATTTGAAGAAAAATCATAGAGGGACATGAACATCACCCAAAGACAACGTTTTATAAACAACGTTCAGTTTCAGTAACTTCTATTACAACAAATACTATAAGCTACATTACATGGTTAAGACATACGTGAAACTGAAATACACATTTTTCTATGTATTTGAACATCAATAATTGATTACATTGTGAACGTTAAATAATAATGAAAAAAGTAAAGATCTAAACGCTGTTGTTTTTTTTTTCCTTTTCTGTAAACTGTGCCTGCTTGTAAATGACGTGTAATGTAATCATTACTTTCATTGCAAACGATAATAATTATATATTGAAACGTTCAATCTTGGCATAGAGCCCCGAGTTCCGTTAAGGGATAGGTAGGTTAAGAATTGGGATCTTGTGTTGTATCAAATCTGGAAGCTCGTTGTACCCTACCTCGTCAGTCTGGCTTTCTCTGAGACTAACTTTAGTATTGCTACTTCTACGGTGTCTTTAAAGAAGTGATGTCGATATTAAAGCGTTTTAGAGATTTCAGGAGATAATCCACTTCTCTGTGCTTGTCCCAATTGGACAACTCTTTGTAAATCATTGTTTCTGGTTGCATTCAGTAAGTAGCAAAGCATATCCATTCCAAACTACTTACTCCTTTATCAGCCATGTGTATATGATTTAAAATGTCCCTTTAAGGATATTCGTGTATTTTATAATGTTAAGTGTTTGTATTTTGGCGATTATTGATTGTACAACTCTTCCTCAACTCAGCGAAGTCAACAAATGTTCAACTTTTCTGATCAGTCATTGAAGAACATTAGGCTAAAATTGACAAAGTACAAACTTTGGTACAAAGTCTTCGCGCAAACCTCAGCGCTACTGTGTCGCTCTAGTAATTGTTTTATAATTTTTATTTTAGTTTCTGTTAGTGTCTCTAGAGGATTGACTCTGTGTCGAACACATCGTGGGATCTATAATGTACTTTATTTCTGGGCATTATCGTTTCCTGTATCCTAAAAGTGACTTTTTTCATGTCTCTAGCCAATAAACACTATTTTCTCATCTTGCCTTCAGTTCCTAAAATACTCTATAACTCAGGTTTCCATTAAACATATGTACTACACGTACAGTTCTTCATATTTCCGGTTTATTATCAGATACGCAGGATATATGGTTTTATTTTATTCTCAGATGTTTATGCATAGATTATTTACATATGTAAGCAGGCGTGGGCACTTTAAATCTAAGAGTTCTATAGTAAATTTCCTCACGAAATAATTGTTTTGATTGTGATTTGATATTCCGATGGCTTCCGATGAATGATGATATCGTATGACGTGGAACATATGGATGTGTTCACTTTCTGTGCAGTTTCGCCTTATGTCTTTTTGGCGTATGCTGAGACTGCTGATGGGGACTGCAGCTACCTTTCTTTGTTTGTGAGATGGGACACTAATTCTGATAATTCCACTGGCACGAGCGGTTGAGCAATTATGGATTTTAATTCGTTTGCAGTGAGACCGGGGCCTTCCATAACCATAACAAAAACGAAATAATTTAAAAGAGATAACATCTATATCTTGACCGTGCCGTCTTTAATTAAATACTTGATCTTTCTGTATAACTATAATGTCTACAACTTCGATGTTTCTAAAGGAAACTGTTCCTTATTATTTAGTTGTACTTGGCTTCTATGTAAAAGTTCAAGCTAAAGTGTATTTTTTTTCTAACATATATATGGTGTCTTTGCTGTTGTGACATACACATTTTATTTTAGGGGCATCTATTTCTCCTTCTCGTTTTGCTCTTACGTACCTTTTGCAAAGAGTGTCTGAGCATTTTGGAAAAAAAAAAACGTTAAAGATGTGCCTTACAATTGTGTCTGCTAATTTACACATGCAAACTTAACTTGTGAGACTTTAGGGTCACTTGAAGATATATTTTATTTCCTCGTATGATGAGTGTTGCAGTTTAAGGTGATGTGTCACGTGGCAAGAACGGAAAATAAGTGTGTTCCACAAACAATTGTTGTATGGTGAACTTAGAACGGAAAGAGACCAATGGGCAGACCAGAGTTGAGATAATTATATTTGCAGAACTTCACTGAGGGAATAGCTATCAGTGAAAGATGCTGTAGAAGTGTGAGATCAAAGCGTAGCTCATGGAGAACATACAATCAAAACGGCACATAAACAGTCATGGAAAAGATAATTTCAAATTCAGAAAACAAAGGATGCAGGACTAAGGATATGAAACTAGGCACCACAAATAAAATGTGTTCATGCTACTGTCGGATCTGTCCATCCAATATTCGCAGATGCAGCAAAGAGAGAAGTTGCTCAGTGAAGCAGTATCCAAAGTAAAACACTAAGTTATTACCACAATTCTTACAAATACTGATTGTTTTCAACCAACTGTCTGTCAACACGCCAAAGGCCTTAATAATGGGTACAATATAATGCATGTATTTTAAATTCCCACCAGTCAAAAGTAGAAAAGATGAGGGGGAGGGGGAGAAACTTAATTAGAATTTGTTATTTGATTTGCCCACCATGATTTGCCTCCTTTTAACCCAACATTGCTCCCTGTATTTAGCTCGTGATGCATGGGGGCTCTTTATCTGCACTTATCTTCAGGTATTCCCGTGCCCTCTAGACATTGCTCCTGCTACACATGGTTGGAATGTCAAGAAAGTACCTAATTGCTACACAGGGTGTGTCCCTCGTACACTCCAAGATAATGTGCATTGCGCTTCATTTTGTATTTTCGTCAGCCTGTAAATTTGTGTCGTTTCAACTGTAACAACTACTAGGGGATTTCCCATCGGTGGGAAGCCTAGTCCCTGGAACAGAAAGCTAAGTAACCTCTGCTCGATGTTGGGAGCTGCCATGACCATGAGGCGGCTAAACGTTTGCGATATTTTGCTATCATATGGTTGACGTGGTCCGGAAACACAGGCTGGGATCAAACTCCGAGAGACGTCATCAACCTGCTCTGGCCATATCATCAGCTCCCATTCGTACCACCGATGTTTCCGATGTGATTGTTAAGGGAGAGCCAAGCAACTGATGATTTATTATAATTAACTAAGGTACCTGACTCTCCACACCAGGAAGAGATGCGATCAAAGTTCGTTTTACAGAGTGGAGGCGATTTCTCGTCTCTCTCTTCCCTGTCTATATACCATAATGTCATCATCAAAAGTCATATTTATTCCCCTCCCATCCAGTTCTTGTTCCGCGATTGGTATTGTGTACACGTTAAATAGAACTGGTGACAGCTGTGTGCATTGTGGCAGGCCTAGACAAAGTGATGTTGGCTCGGAAGACCAACTTCCACATCTGAGTATCACCTTCCTATGAAACAGTGCTGCAGCGATTCATCTGCTGAGGAAGGGTTGCCCCGCCAAGAAGCATGTGCCTGCGGTATTCAAATGGTACCCTGTTGGATGCATTCTCCAAATCTATAGCAGCAACACATGTCTCCTCTTGTGATGAGTCATCTCGCAGTGATGATGAAGGTCCTCTTCGTCCCTCAACTCTCCCAGTTGTCATACAATTTTTTTCCCTGTTCCCTTTTCATTATATGACCAAAAAGTGTTGAATATTTCTTCATACTATTGAATATTAGTTCTCTCTCTTTGCTTTGGCCTTTTTCAGAACGTTTTCTTTACTCTTCTTAACTGTCCATAGTATTCTAAACAATCCTCGTTAAAACCACATTTATTTCAGATTATAATTCCAAACATGTTATGTATGACAATGTTTTATTCTCTTCTGTTGATCATAGGTAAAACAAAGAAAAAGACATCACCTCAGTGCAAAATAAAGACAAGTGGAACAATATTAAAACAGGTAAATGAATTTAAATATGTGGGAACTTTGTTAACCTCAGACGGAAGATGTACAAAAGAGGTGAGATGCATAATGGTACAGGCAAAAGCAGCTTTCCAAAAAATGAGGAAGATACTATGCAATCCATTTTGACAATAGAAACAAGAAAAAGAGTTCTTAAATGTTACGTAGAGCCAGTCTTAACATATGGATGCGAGTCACGGACAATAGGACAACAGACACGAAAATAACTGGAGTCTGTAGAAATGTAGTTTTACAGAAGAATGTTTAGAATACCATGGACAGCTATGAAGAGTAAAGAATAGGTTCTGAGATAGGTCAAAGCAAAAAGAGAGCTAATTTCCAATGTTATAAAGAGACAATCATAATTTGTTGGCCATGTAATGAGAAGAGAACAACTTGAATATATTGTAACAACTGGAAAAATTGCGGGACGAAGAGATAGAGGGAAGCTAGAGACAAAAAATAACAGACAGCTTAAGAGAATGGCTTGGCAGAAGTTAACAACAGAAATGATAAATATCTGCCGAAATCGAAGGTTGTGGAGAGACATGATCACTTACGCCACTAGTCCCGGTACTTGATGATGATGATGATGATAATGTTCCATTTTAAAACTGATAATAAATGCTGGTGGGGGAGGGGGAAAGGGAAAACGGTTTTGCGAGGGAATAGGGTGGTGGGTCCACAGTTATAGTTTGTTGTCTTTGTATTTTTGACCTGTCGTCCTGCTTGTTCAGAGTTGAAATGCTAATTTAAAAAAAGTTAATGTTTGTCATAATTGCCTCTCAGGTTCTACCAATTAGCTGTACAAGGGTACCAGAAAGTACAATTGAAAATTCAAGAAAGCCCCACTTCATGAACCTAAAACTTAATACAATTAATTAGCCAATATTTTATTACTCAACGGCTTTTACTATGTGACTAGTTTTACGTTATATTTGTATAACATGTTGTTGTTGGCTTGCAGGTTGTGTCTGCCTCTGGGCGTTTACCCAGATACTAAGGTCATGTTAGATTAGACGGCGATTGTCATCCAAAGTGAAAATCACATTTTCTTAAGTCCTCAAGCTATTTGTTCCAGTATGCAGCAGGTTTTGTCTACTTCTTTCATGTTACAACAATGCTTTAAATATAATTTAATATAGTCTTCCTCGCTCAAATGTTCGTGATTAACATATGCAATTCATTGCATGTATTTTCAGTTTGTGATAAAAGCTAACAGCAATAAAGACATCAAGACTAAAACACTGGAAAGAAATGGATTGTTGCTTTCTGCCTGGAGCAATATCTTACAGATTAAATTAAAATACTATGTCCACGGCAGAAGGCACAGTGGGATTGAAATAACATTAATGGTATTCCTTATTTCAGGAAGGCGAGATAAGAAAAGGCCAATAAGAATATATTTTCAAGACACCAAAGAGATCCAGGATAATAAACACAATCAATTGGGGATCCTGCTAGCGACACTGACCCCTTGAGACGAAATGCGATGAGTACAAAGGACATGCAATCCGTGATTTTTAGTATTTATTTCTTTCTGACCTTTTTGCCAAAGTTTTCATCTTATTTGGTCTCTCTATAGATTTTTAGTCGTTTACATTCAAAGTTGCTACTTCTAGAAGACAAATGTAATCATTCGAATAATTTGTTACTGCCTGGAATAAACTTCAGACAGCAATACGCAATGTTTATTAGTTTAGTCTTATTTTTAATTTAGTTTAGTTTAGATTTAGTTAAGTTTTAGTTTATTTAGTTTAGTTTAGTTTAGTTTAGTTTAGTTTAGTCTAATTTACTTTAGTAAAGTTTAGTTTAATTTAGTTTAGTTTAGTTTAGTTTAGTTTACAGGTCATCCTCACTGTACATCAGACAAGTCCATAAGTGATAAGACCAATTCCAAAGATGTCCATGAACGTGTAACGACTAACGACACCTGTGATGTGTTGGTCGACAAGACTTTCTTGGAGTGCTGCGTAGAAATCTCTTTTGGTATCTCACACCTTGGCATGCTATTCGCGAAGTTTGTTAATGGTTGCGGATTCAATTTTTTAAAGTCATTTTTAAAAAAATATACATCGTCCATGAGGGCCCATTGCCTTCCGCTAAGTATAAGCGTTAATTCCGCTTGCCTTACGGCAAGTCTATAATAATCTCACTTTTTGTTACATTGCCTACGGTATAAACAAATTTGTGATGTTTTCAAAGTTTTAAATTGACCAATTCATATGTAAAAATGGATAAAGGTTGGCTAACGGGAAGTATCAAGAATATTTAATGCAATATTCTACCTAAAAAAGAAAAAAAAAGAAAAAAATACAACTGCACAACAAGCTAGGGATGTGTGTTCCAAGAACTTTGAATGTATAGGAAACGTCGTTTTAGTAACTGAAGATAATATTTTAGATTTTTTTTTCTTATAGTAACTAAAATGAAACAAATTTAATACAACACAAAAAAAAGAAAACAAATGATGAGGTCTAACAAATAAAAATGAAAATAAAACCACTAAATACAATTCAAACAAGTTAAATTATATTTTTTATAGAAATGTCGATAAATGGTATTTATAAATGATATTGGGACATGTAAAAAGACACAGCAGCCTGCTAAAAGTAATATTGGACGTGAAAATACACGGTAAAACAGACAGAGGCAGATCAAGACTAACATGGATGAGTAACATCAAAAGATGGCCAAGTCAGCCTATGACAACCTGCACCATCACATCAAGAGAAGAGGGAATGCGGCTCCTTGGTAGCCAAACTTGAATGCAAAGACGGCAATCAATGATAATGAAGTACAATAAGTATTTTTTCGGGAAAAAAATGGACAAACAAGGAACAGAGAGTTGAAGTGTTGAGACTCATCATCAATATTTCCATGTAAGTGTGAATCTGTATTTATTCAAGAACTTATAGCGTTTGCTAACCATTGGACATCAAATATTCATTCATTGTTATTGACGGATTGAATGTTTCAGAATGTCAGAAAAGAAAAAAAAAAACGAGAGGCCTTATTTCCGCTTGATAATTACACACAACCCATAGCACACACTTAATAAAAACAAATATAATATATAATGACAATAAGATTTGTTTAATTCTTAATAAAACGAAAGTTACATCAATCCGATTGTTGATCAGCTCAATGCGTCCCGTAGAGTATCTTTTCAACCAGATTATCTAGGCAGACTTGCCACCCGAAATGCACTGAATGTTGTATAAACTCCATCTGTAAGGCCGTACATCGTGGCTGCTCAATCTCTAGTTTTAATACAGACTTTATCTCCACACGCAAGGTTCAAAACAGCAGTGTTTGCTGTAATTAAAATCAAAATAAATAAACACGTGTGAGAACATGAAATAAATACGCGTGATCTTCTCTCTCTCTCTCTCTCTCTCTCTCTCTCTCTCTCTCTCTCTCTCTCTCTCTTTCTCCCAATGAAGTATCTACACCTCTAACTAATAGACATTCGCTCTGTCACTAAACTATAATGTCCCACGCCCTATTGTCGTGGACCAGACCTAATACTTCCCTGCGACTACATGTGACTTCTTAATTTTTTCTCGCGTACAACCTTTAATTTTCCCCGTTGCAACCAATTATACAAACTACTGACAAGACACCAAATGCCACCATAGATGCAAGTTCATAGTTACCATACAGTTCTCCCCATTTTATTCCATTCTTGCCTTTTTCAAGATTGCCTCTACTTCTTTAAGGTTCTGAAGTGGGATGGACTGTTGGAGGTTAAGTCTTGCTATTTCAAGTTCGTCTACTTTTTTTTCCAAATTGCATGGATACCGCAGTGTGCTGGTACCCACTGCAGGATCTGTTTTTTTCTTTTTATTCAAGACAGCTTAAATGCGATGTCCTTTAATATTATCAATAAGAGTCGCATGATCAAAGTCCAGTTACTAGACACTGTATTTTAATTTGTTATACCTTATACCTGATGTTTGTTTTTCTGTGTTCATCTATATTTGGACTGGGATTCAGTTACTATTTCGAAGATATGCTACCTCTCAGTGTTTGATACCTACCATCCAATAAACATAAGCTATAAGTTGCCGGGCACAGCGCGTAGATAATAATTAAATGTAAATGCAGTTGGAAACAACAATCCTTCATATAGTTTATCTGAGATGGTATGTAAATCAAACATTAATTTTCTAATCCCCGTGCAGTGGAACAGTTGTGTAGAACAGGTATGGCCAATTAGGTACCCGCGGGCCACAAGTGGCCCGCGACGTCCTTTTTGTGGCCCGCGGCGGATACACAATAAAATTAGGTTGCATTGAGCAAAATGTCCTGGGTAAAATTTATTTAAAATTTGTTACATTAACTTCTACCGTGGAGAAAGCTAACTCAAATATTCCCTAGTAGACCAATGTTTAAAACTCGGAACACTCTAGTAGTTAGTTTAACGTCGACTTCCCGTCATTCCCGGCCCATCCTTTTTTTTCTTTTAATCATCCTGCGACCGACTTAAACAAAGGAAGAAGCCAACGAATGGTTCTAGAGCCGACTCTCGGTTCGCGAGTTCAACCAGTTTCCGCCAAGAAATACTGTCAGTCACCCACATCCTCCACCCCAACACATTCACCTCACAATTATTTTACTTTCAGTTTCTTTCTCTCCAAACCTCTTTTCATCAGTCAAAATTATATATCCGATCTGATCATTCAGATTTTGTCGAGTTACAGTGAACAGTTCCATTTTAACAGGAAACAGTGCTATTGTTGTAATCTGTGTTTTCATTGTCTGTTACTTCGGTCGTGGTATAATATGAACAATAAACGTCAATTAAATGAAAAAATCAGATTTTTTCATGAGAAATGGGAACATGATTTTTTTTATTTATCAACAGTAAGGAAAGCAAACCACAGTGCCTTGTGTGTTTGCAAGTGTTGTCTGTAAATAAAGAGTATAATCTTAACCGGCATTACACACAGCACCACGCCGCTAAATCCAAGGACTACATTGGTACAATACGTTCTACACTTGTGTGCGATTTGAAGAAAAAGGTTAGTGCTCAGAAATCTGTTTTTACTACATTAACAACAAAACAAACAATTTTCCTTAATGGCATCGTTTGTTGTAAGCGCATAGATAGCGAAATAAAAAAAATCATTATGTAACGGTGACTTCGTAAAGCGTTGTTCTATTAACATGGCGCGTGCATTTGGGGAAGAAACATGATACCAACAAAGAACTGATCAGAAAAATGTTTGATCGACATTTTAACAGCGTATTGGCCTTTTTAACTGATATCACCCAGCACATGAATGAACTCAACGTGAAGTTATAGAGACGTTCCCAAACAGTCTCAGATTTGGTAGGACACCTAGATGGATTTATAAGTCAACTACATAAACAAAGAAAATACACAAAACCCACAAGTGGATATCAAAATTGAAGGAATAGACCTGGAGACAGTTCAGAACTACAGCTACTTGGACATACTATAACCAGTGATGAAAAATGTACAATTGAAAAAAAAAAAAAGAATAGGAATGGCAAAAAGTAATTTCATTGTCATGAAGAACATACTAACATAAAAAAAAATTACACCAGGGAAAAAACTATGAAAAGCAAAATGTTACATCTTCTCAATATTCCTAAATGGTGCAGAAACATGGACATTAGACAAGAAAACAGAACAGAGAATTGAAGCCTTTGGAAGGTGGATATATAGAAGAATAGGTAGAGTTTTATGGAAGGAAAAGAAAACAAACCATGAACTCTTAAACAACTAAAAATGAAAAGAGAACTACTAAGCACAATTCAAACAAAACAAAATAATCTAACAGACTAAAAATAATCCTGGAGCGGAAAATACAAGATAACAGAGGCATAGGCAGACCAAGACTAACATAGATTTCTTCTTCTTCTATATATTTTAGCTCCCAGTGGAGCATTGGTCTTCAACAAACACTTTCTAAGTCGTTCTGTTTTTTGCCATTCTTCTAAGATCATTCCATGTCTTCCCCATCATCTTCATCTCTGCTTCTATATGTCTTCTACAAGAATTCCTTGGTCTTCCTCTTTGTCTTTTCCCCTGGGATTCCAAAAAGGGCCTGTTGTGTAATACTCTCAGATGGCTTGCGTAGTATCTGTTCTATCCAGCGCCATCGTCTTCGCTGTATCTCTTTCTCCACTGGTGTTTGACTGGTACATTTCCATAATTGTATGTTAGTGATTTTGTCCTGCCGTTTCCATCCTTTTATTCTGCGTAAGCATCCATTAATGAAGGTCTGTATCTTCGTGATTTTCAATTTTGTTGTTCTCCATGTTTCACAGACATATAATAGGACCGCCTTAACATTTGAGTTGAGTATTTTTATTTTTGTATTTAACCTAATTTCTTTGGATTTCCATATGTTTTCCAGTGCAATGAATGCTCCTCTTGCTTTTGATATCCTTATGTTGGTATACTTTTCTGTTCCTCCCTCTTTAACTATATTACTGCCCAGATATATACAAGATTGTACGTCTAGTAGAGGTAATTCTCCTAATTTTATTTGGTTATTGCCAACAGTATTAAGTCTCATAATGTTGGTCTTATCTCTATTAATCTTCAGTCCTAGCTGTTGTGATCTCTCATCAAGTATGCACATTTTATCCTGCATCTGTTGATGGCTGTGTGATAGGATAGCTATGTCATCAGCAAAGTCTTCTTCAAAGCATCTTCTCACTTCTTTGTTCACCTCTGTGTAAGCTTCCTGTGTCTTGGCTTTATTACTTCTCGTTTTGCTTTTATTTGTGTCTGCTTTCTTGTTATTTCTTTCTTTAATTTTGTCCAGGGTCTCTGCTGTCATTCATGCCATATTGTGGCGTTCTCTTTTCCCTAGTGTTTCTTCGCATGTCTCTCTCCATATATCTTTTACCTGTTTCCAATGATCTTCTATGTTTATTGTATTTTCTAGTTGTTGGATGGCTTGGTATTTGTTTGATATTGTGACTGCGAATTTATCTTTAATTCCTTGTTCTTTAGCAAACCGTACATTGAAATACTTTCTACCCTTATTCGTTGTAGTATACCTTTTTAGTTTAATTAAACTTAAAGAACAGAAAATTTAAGCCTTTGAAATGTGGATGTAATGAAGAATAGGTAGAATTGGATGGAAATTAAAAAAAAACCAATGAAGCCTTAAAACAACTAAAAATCGAAAGAGAACTATTAAACACAATAATGACACGACAAATGCGATTTTTGGGGCATGTTAAAAGACATATCTATCTATCTATTGTCCTTTCGAGCCGAAGACGGCACATAGGGCAGAACCACAATCTCAAAAATAGAAACCTTGCGTGCCAAAGTGGCACATATTGCAAAGATCACTCCTCTAAAATATATGGCGCTGTTTCCATAACAATACTTTTTACAATGACAGCTTGTCAAGTCATCGATCCATCTCCTTAGTCGCCTCATACGACATGCCTGGAAAGTCACAGTGTCACTATTCTTTACTTCCCTCATAATGAGGCCCCCGTAACACACATGAATAAAAGACATAGCAGCCTACCAAAAGTAATCTTGGAAGGGAAAATAGAAGATAAAAGAGGCAGACCAAGACTAAAATGGACGAGTAACATCAAAAGATGGACAAATCAGCCTAAGACAACCTGCACCATCAAAGCAAGAGACAGAGCAGAATGGCGCTCCATGGTAGCGAACCTTCGTTGCGGAGACGGCAATCGTTGATGATGATGAGCAATATCCTAAAACAATTGAAGGAATTCAGATACGTAGGCAACACCCTGAAATATAACAAATTGCAAGCAACGACAATAGACTCAAGATGTAACAAAGTCTTTCAAGTTATTGGACAGATCTCACCATTGCTGTATAACAAAGAAGTAACCAAAAGTAAAAGGGAAAATTGAAAAAAAGAAAAGAAAAATGGTATAGTAAAAGCTTTACGTGATTAGTAGACGACACCGATTTGAATGACGTTTCGGCCCAACAGGCCTTCAGCAGGAACAAACAAACAACACGCACACACAGATATGTAAGTAAATAAATCGAATCCTACATAGCTAACTAGTAACGAAACATTCAAAACAAAACAACAATTGAAATTGTTTAAAGGAAAGAAAAATGGCTTCTCTGTGTCGTGGTCAGAACGGGAAAGGGCGAGACACATGGGTCTAGCTGTAATTATACCATCTGGTCAGGTGAAGGGTCTTAAAATACACTAGCGGGGGGAACGCTGTCAAGGTAACCTCAACTGCAAAGACACTGACAATGTCTAAAAGTATCTAAGGGTCCATAAATACATGTATATACACACACACAGATGTGTGTATACATATACACACGTACAATTAGACATGCACCTACTTACACATACCAACAACACCTACGTCTACATACATATACATATATATGCATACATACTTGCACCCACATACAAGCATATATATATATATATATATATATATATATATATATACCCATATATGTGTACACACATGCATGTGCACACCCATACAGGGACAATCATATATGTGTAGAAATGTGCGCATAACGCACACATCACCAGAAGAGTACACACCGGGGTCAGTATGCAAACACAGAGGAAAATGAATAGAACAGTAGAATAACAGGTACTCAAAAGGCTGAGAGTGGGGTACAATATAAAAAAATATGAAGGGTAAGTAGCACAGACAAAAAGAGGTGTAGGAGAACACCGAAGTGTCTCAATGGGGACTAGTGGAGGTGAGCTATGAATGGCATGGCATAGTTGCTAGACTAAAGGGAACAAACATGGACAGTGGAGAAGGCTATGAAAAAGGAAAGGAGTAACCGGAAGGGAACTATGTGTACGAGTGTGATACATTCATGCCTCGTGGGGTCAGCAAGCCATACTGGGCTATGAGGCGATTCTTCAAAGCGAATCGGCTGCGGTCGCCAGAGTGACAAAGGACAATACCAGTGATACGTATGTCGTCTTTTCCCTTGTGATCCGGGGAGTTGAAATGGGAAGACTCTGGGGTGCTAGTATTCTGTTGAACATCTGGTAGATGTTCACAAAATCTCACCGATAATCGTCTCCCAGACTCGCCAATGTACGTCATGTGGCATCGTTGGCATATGATGGCATAAATGATGTAGCGGGACAGACATGTGAAGTCATGCTTGATCTCGAACCGTCCATTACGGAGTAAGACCGAGTCAATACGGAGTACATAGGCACAGGTGATACAGTTCCGACCACAAGGGGCCGTATCGAAGTGTTGATGGTCGGAGCGAGGGAGATGACTCCTAACCAGAATATCTCCCAAATTTCTGTCGCGCTTGAAGGCGATCATCTGGGGGTCACTAAAAAGTAGACAGGTAGTGGAATCAGAGCGGATAATGGAACGGTAGCGGTTGAGTATCTTCACAGCAGCTAAATTGTGAGGATGATAGGTGAGGGTGAGTATGGTTCTCTCAAGGGGGTGGGGCGGTTGGAAACAGGTGTGAGTGCCTCGGGACGGGAGATAAGGAGTACTCGCTTGAGGGCAGACTGCAGGATCGAATCTGGATAAAGCCGACGGTTGAAGAAACCTAACATGAGGTGACCCAGTTGGAGGAAATCTTGGACACGAAGGTAAATGTGATGAAGTATAGAGAAGATAACAATGGGCGTCTGTGGGTTTATAGAAAAGCGAGTTGACGAGACCAGAAGTGCCCAAAGAAACAATACGATCTAGAAGGTAACAGAGGAGGTGGATATACAAGATCGTGTATATCTTCTTCCTGGCAAGAATAAATTATTCGATTGATTACATTTGTTTTCCAGAATGGAATATTGGTGTTCCATTACGGAGTAAGACCGTAAGTTCCATAATGGAACTCTGAATATAAACAACTAATAATCGGTAGAGATGTCAAATAATTTATAAACTTTGGCGACAAGGTCAGAATGAAATGAATACTGAAAATCACGGAATCGCATGTCTTTTTCACTCATCGTATTTCGTCTGGATGGGTCGGTGTCACTAGCAGGATCCCCCAATTCATTTTTTTATGCCCGGGGCCTCTTCGATGTCTTGAAAATATCTTTTTATTGGCCTTTTCTTATCTCGTCTTCCTGAAATAAGGAATACCATTAATGCTATTTCAAGCACACTGTGCCTTCTGCCGTGGACATATTATTTTAATTTCATCTGTAAGATATTGCTCCTGGCAGAAAGCAACAATCCATTTCCTTTCAGTGTTTTAGTCTTGATGTCTTTATTGCTGTTAGCTTTTATCGCAAACTGAAAATACGTGCAATGAATTGCATATGCTAATCACGGACAGTGCCAATAGGCTGGCATTTGAGCGAGGAAGACTGTATTAAATTATATTTAAAGGTTTGAAGTAACATGAAAGAAGTAGACAAAACCTGCTGTATGCTGGAACAATTAAGCTTGAGGCCTTAAGCAAATGTGATTTTCCCGTTGGATGACAATCGCGGTCTAATCTAACATGGCCTTGGTCGTCTCAGGGTAAAGGCATCGTGCACTGCCAAGAAGTAGACACAACCTGCAAGACAACAACAAATTATACAAATATAAGGTAATCCAGGCTCATAGTAAAAACCGTTGAGTAATGAAATATTAGCTAATTAATTGTATTAAGTTTTAGTTTCATGAAGTGGGGCTCTCTTGTATTTCCAATTGCAATTTCTGGTATCATTGTACAGCCAATTGTTAGAACATGAGAGGCATTTATATCAACCAATAATTTTGTTTCAACTGGTATTTCAACCCTGAACATGCAGGACGTCAGGATAAAAATACAAAGACAAAAAAAACTATAACAGTGGACACCTCTGTTTTATTTGTTTTAAAATGGAACATTATAATCAACAGAAGAGAATAACACATTGTCATACATACCATTTTTGGAATTATAATCTGAAATAAATGTGGGTTTAACGAAGATTGTTGAGAATACCATGAACATATAAGAAAAGCAATAAAAACGTTCTGAAAGAGGCCAAAGAAAAGAGAGATAACAAATATCAAATATCGTGAAGAAACATTCATCACATTTTGGCCTTGTAATGAAAAGGGAACAGGGAGACATTTTGTGACAACTGGGAGAGTTAAAGGACGCAGAGGAAAACTAAAAGAATATATACAAAACATCTTTAGAGAATGCTTTGGCAGAAGGTCAACAACAGAAATAATAAATAACTGTCTAATAATGCGCAGTGCACCAATTTGAAAATTTGAACAAACATGAAGAAAATATTGCATTATTGAATTATTTCCGGGTTATCATCACTGCACTCTCAACTTGTAGTACATAGGTGCTGAGATCCCCTCCTCGGCAAGTCCCGCAGTGTCCAGCGACACCAACAGCCAACATGTCTACTGCTGGAGCTACTGGAGAAAATAATTGCCCGTGTACTCACCTGTCACCTTGAACAGATACGCGCATTCCCACCAACACTCGAAGGTTATAGATCAAGCAAAGAGACAATGCTCACTGCAGCAGTCTTCGCCTATGGACTCTTCAAAGACTTCCAGAAAGAGAGGAGATATGTGCTGCTGCTATAGATCTGGAGAATGCATACAACAGAGTACCATTTGAATAACTAATGCATATGCGTTTTGGTGGTGCACCCATTCCTCGGCAGATGGATCGCTGCGGCACTGTTTCATAGGAAGGTGATACTCAGATGTGGAAGTTGGTCTTCCGAGCCAACATCACTTTGACTAGGCTTGCCACAAGGCACACAGCTGTCACCAGTTCTATTTAACGTGTACACAATACCAATAGCGGAACAAGACCTGGATGGGAGGGGAATAAATATGACTTTTGATGATGACATTCTGGTATAAAGACAGGGAAGAGACAGACGGGAAATCGCCTCCACTTTGTAAAACGAACTTTGATCGCATTTCTTCCTGGTGTGGAGGGTCAAGTACCTAGGTTAATCCTAATAAAATATCAGTTGCATGGTTCTCCCGTAACAATCATATCGGAAACATCGGTGGTACGAATTGGAGCTGATGATATGACCAGAGCAGGGTGATGACGTCCCTCGGAGTTTGATCGCAGCCTGTGTTTTCCGGACCATGTCAACCATATGATAGCAAAATCTCGTAAACGATTAGCAGCTTTCATGGTCATCGCAGCTGGCAACATCGAGCAGAGGCTACTTAGCCTTCTGTTCCAGGGACTAGACCTCGCACCGATGGAGAATGCCCTAGCAGTTCTTACAGTTGAAACGACACAAATTTACTGGCTGAAGAAAATACAGAATGAAGCTATGCACATTATCTTGGAGTGTACGAGGGACACACCCCGTATAGCAATGAGATATCTTTTTGACATTCCAACCATGTATAGCATGATCAATGTCTAGAGAGCACGTGGATACCTGAAGATGGTTGCAGATAAAGAGCATCCATGCACCACGAGCAAAATACAGGGATAGATGTTAGGCTAAAAGGAGTCAAATCATAGTGGATCGAGCAGAATATGTCATTAAACAGGGCTATGGGCTTACCAAATATCAACGCTGTCGAAGATACCTGTACTTACGTCATTCAGGGCTATTCTCGTGTATTGTCACATTCATAGACAATCATCTTTAGAGCGCCGTATCACCTAGAAACAACACTATCATATGAATAGATTAAAACTGCAAACCAATGGAATTAATTAAATGAACTAATGAAATACCAAACACCACTATGATCAACACACACGAGACACGGTAGTGGCTGAAATATTACACTGTATTGTGGCGCTGCAACTGGTTCCGAGGAACTTAAACTAAGGAAAAAAACTGTCAGTAATTATGATAACAAATAAAAAGCTATTTTTGTTTCTCCCTCTCTTTCTCTGTATCTCCTTCTTCTTCTGACTGGTGGGAATTTAAAATGCATTATATTGTACCCATTAATAAGACCTTTAGCGTGTTGACAGACAGTTGGTTGAAAACAATCAGTATTTGTAAGTATTGTTGTAATAACTTAGTGCTTTACTTTGGATACTATTTCATTGAACAGCTTCTCTCGTGGCTGCATCTGAGAATATTCGATGGACAGATCCGACAGTAGCATGAGCAAGATGTATTTGTGGTGCCTAGCCTCATTTCCTTTCCCTTGCATCCTTTATTTTTTAAATTTGAAATTATCGTTTCCAATACTGTTTCTCTACCGTTTTGAATGTGTGTTCTCCATGAGCTACGCTTTGATCTTTCTTCTACAGCTTCTTTCACTGATAGCTATTCCTCAGTGAAGTTCTGCGAACATAATTATCTCAACACTGGTCTGCCCATTAGTCTCTTTCCGTTCTATGTTCACCATACACAATTGTTTGTGGACACACTTTTTTTCTTTCTTGTCACGTGACACATCACTTTAAACTCACACACCCATCATACAACGAAAAAAAATATATATCTTCAAGTTACCCTAAAGTCTCACAAGTTAAGTTTCCATGTTGTAAATTAGCAGACGCAATTGTAATGCACATCTTTAAAGTTTTTTTTTCCTTTTTTCAAGAGCTCTGACACCCTTTTCAAAAAGTTCAGAAGAGCCATAAAAAGTATTTTAAAAAGTAAAGTACCCCCGTCACGCCAAGTGGCGTATAGGGAAATATGGTGTTAGTGTCCCTATATTTTACAGACCTTCAGCACATGATTTCTGGGGTAATGTGGTCGGTGTTACGCCCGTGCTGCTTTTCTTTCCCGCAAAAAAAGTAGGTACCAATTTAAGGCTGGGTGAACCCGGAAGCCGTTGGTTGGGATCGAACCCTACCCCTTGTCCTTTGTAGTCCAGTTCACTAACCACTGAGCTATCGCGGCTCCCCAGAATAGCCATACGAGTAGTAAAAGATGCCCCTAAAATAAATGTGTATGGCAGAACAGCAAAGACACGATATATGCTAGAAAAAGAAATACAATGTAGCTACATCTTTTACATAGAAGTGAAGTACAACTAAATCATGAGGAACAGTTTCGTGATAAACATCGACGTTGTGGACATTATAGTTATACAACAAGATAAAGTATTTAAATAAAGGCGGCACGGTCAAGACATTGATGTTATCTCTTTTAACTTATTTTTTTATAATTATTATTAAAGTTGCCTTTCCTTCTCTGTATATTCGATTGTGTGTTAATTGGGATGATTCCACTGGCACTAGCGGTTGAGCAGTTATGGATTTTCATTCGTTTTCAGTGATACCGGGGCCTTCGATTAACTAACTATAACTGTGTGTTTTCAAAGGTATTTATTTCGTATCTAAAGTCCAGGTGGATTTCCAGCTTCCTCGTTAATATATTATAGTCGGTATCATACAGGAGGTGGACAATATACGTTTTGTTCTTTTAGTAAGTAATTTGGTGCTCCAGATGTTCGCCAGTTTTAGAAATTGAATTAAATTAATGAGTTAAATGTGTGCCATGATTTGTGATGCAGTGTCTCCAATTCTGAACATTCTGCTGCCTAAGTAATCACAGTTGCTAACTGAAGTCTAATGCAGACAATTAACATAACAAATAACTAATATCCTTAAAGGGACATTTAAAATCATAAAACACGTGTCTGTGAACGGAGTAAATAGTTTGGACTGGATATGCGTTCACACTGAACGCTTTCAGAAACAAAGATTTACATAGAGTTGTCTATTAGAGACAAGGACAGAGAAGTGGATTAGCTCATGGAATCTCTAAAATGTTTGAATATCTACAGCACATCATAACATTATGGATACATAAAAGACGAAAAAGGTGCATTTATATATCCAGGTAACACAACAGAACATCAAAGAGGGGTAGACAGATTAACAAAACGAGAGCTACAAAAATATATGAATTCCCACTGGACATACAATGATAGGATTTTACTATAAAAATGCAGCCAAAACCATTTGACATAGCAATAATACAGACATACGCACCTACTCAAGACTGTACAGATGAACAGATAGAGACATACTATGAAGATCTAAATAAAATTATGAAGCAAGTGAAATCCTCAGACATCTTGATTGTAATGGGTGACATGAACACTAAAGTAGGAAAAGGTAGATGTCAGATTAGTATATGAAATCATGACTTAGGAAAAAGAAATTACGGAGGAGAAAGATTAATATAATTTTGTGAAGAAAATAGGCTGATAATATGTAACACCTATATTGAGCAAGAGAAAAGGATAATGTACACATGGAAAAACTCTGGAGACAAGAAGAGGAATCAAATAGACTACATAATGATAAAAGATCATAAGTTAGGTTCCGTAACAGCCTCAAGAAAGACAAAACCTATCCAGGAGCAGCTATGTCAGATCACAATTCTGTAATGATTAAAATTAAAATCAAACTAAAGAGAAACAAACAAAAGACTGAACAGCTTTAACTCACAAATATGTTAAAGATACTTATACAATACACATAAAGAACACATATCAGAAGCTACTAGAAGAAGGGATTGAGCAGTACAGAAGAGAACATTCTGAAGCAAAAGTTACAACCAAACGGCAATGCATAATGAACAGCATACAAGAATCATGTGAGATCTTACCCAAAAAGGAAAAGAACCAGAAACATTGATAACTGACTCCATCTTAGTAAAATATGAAGAAAGGAGGCAAGCGAAGAACACAGCCAAGTACACAGAAATTGATATTGAAATACGCAAAATGTGTGAAAAGGCAAAAGAAGAATGGCTCAAACCAAGATGTCTAGAAGTCTAAACTATGGAAACTAAAAAAATATTAAGAGGGACGCACAAAGAAATACAGAAAATGAATAATAAAAACAAAAAACAAAAAATACTGCAGGAATCGGATGTATTACAAACAAAGAAGGATGAATGCTAACAGACAATAAAGGTATAATGGTTAGATGGCGGGAATATATAACATAATTAATTCATGACGAAAGGGACACAAAACCATATATAAAATGTGATTTTAAATATTATTTTGTCAAGCAATAAAATCTTCAAATCTGAAGTGGAAAAATGCTATAAAAACAACGAACAATGGAAAAGCAGCAGAGCCTGATAATATACAGATAGAAATGATACAGGCTATATAAGATTTTGCATTGAAGTGATCACAGACATATGCAACGACATGTACGATGCAGGATACATATCAAATAGACTAAAAATATAAACTTGAGTTGCATTGCCTAAAAAGAATGGTGCAGTTGAATGCAGTGATTTTAGAACTATAAGCTTAATCAGCCAAGTAACAAAACATTTTACTAAAAGTTATACTGGGAAGGATTCAGAATAAAATTAATACTGAATTAGAGGGGCGCAATTTGGATTCAGGAAAAACAGTGAGACAAAAGAAGCCATATTCAGCATTAGGTCATTAATCGAAAAGTACATAGAAGTAAACAAACCAATATATGCCTGCTTCATAGACTACACCAAAGCTTTTGATAGAATACACCATAATCAACTTATAGACTGCCTAAAAGACATAAAAAAATAAAATAAATACAGTTTTTTTACAGCGTAAAATACAGTTTGAGAACGGCAGTCACAATCTGGGGAAGTACATTCGAAGAGCCGTTCAAACCATCTGATGTTTGACAGATCCATATGCATTGGCACGATCCAGTCATATTATATCCATATTTAGCTTCTCTGTCTTAGTTCTCTGTGTCGTGTCACATGTTGTGTGCTCCAAGTTTGTCGGGATACCAGGTACTCCTCCCTTCTATAAGGAAGTATATACGCACCCGTTTTCCATGAGGTACGAGGCGAGTCTCTTTGTCATTATAGAGAAGATTTTTTTTCTTCCACATTCAGTAGGGTGATTGTTCTAAACTGTGCCATCACATTTGCATTCTGTACCTTCGGAATGTACACTCTTTTGGCCTACTTCCATTTCTGGCTTACAATCAGCCTTTAACATGCACTCCTGAGCAGCCAACGTAGTCGCTTCGGTACCTCTGGTCATCTTTTGTTAACCAGTACGAAGCGCCGTTTTAACCTGGGTCTGATTTGTTACCAGATTTCTGGACTACATTTGTCATTTCTTGTAGCGTCGGAGGCCTGTCATTAAATGGGGTTCTAGGTTTACTCGGCCACATCAGACCTGTCATAGACATGAGCGGTTAGTCTCTTTGACTATCCGTGTAGGTCTCTCTCAGATGGTTCTCCAGCTCTTCCTTGCTGGCTGTCAATGTTTCAGATCTTAGTGTTCAAACATTTGAAAGAATCCTCGAAGAACATTTCTCTGGCTCTCTTGGTTGCTCTCCTTTTCCGCTATAGCCTTTCTGCTCTACCCAGTGCCTTATGTTTGGATTTTAGCTGCTGCCACACCTGATGTAATGCTTCCCTCTCTGCTTCCGTAGCTCCCTAAAACTGTTTCCTGGTATGTTTTTTTTTTGTATCTCTTCTATTTGTTTTTGTCATCTGCTTTTTTGTGGTTTCGTGCTCGTCCTTCGTGAATACATAATTCCTACTCCGCCTAAGTTTTCAAGCTTCTGAGACAAGTTCAGCCGTGTGTGGTGATGGTCTATGGCATTTACTAGCGACTTGTCTAATTTCTCCCTGGCTACTGTGTCGCAGGCGGGAGGAAACTTGATCTTCTCTTTCCTCCCGTCAATCAGGGGAGCGAATTCATCATCGGAATTCTCGACTTGTTTATTTTCAGATCTGTGGACTGAGTTCTGACTAAGATCTTCTGACGTCTTATCTGTCGGGACAGTGCGGGTTGATCTACTGATGCTGTACTCCCACACCTCTTCTTCGTTATGTGCGTTTCTTGCCCTTCTGTGTTGAGAAATTCATTCGACAGATACATTGGTGTTCCAGCGTTTGTTCTGTAATCGAAATCCGTTAGTCGGTTCTAGTCGTCTCTGTGATGTCGCTGTGTAATTATTAAAACGAATAGACTTATTTGTATTTGACTACTTCTATAAAATATAACTGACACGTGGAAGAATGTAGAAAAAGGTTATCATGACTAAGACAAACTATTTTCATATTTAATATAAAAAAAATGGACGCACCTGTTTTGAATTATAAAAGTTATCCAAAATGTATTTGATAGTAGAGAAAACACTTTCCAGAAATTCGTTGTTTACAGTTGTACTCCCTGGTAAATACTGGTCTATTGATAAAGATAACGCTAATTTACTTAATGTCTGTTCTAAAGCAACTATGATAAACTGTAGATTGTCAGACTATTTTAACAGATGGTGAAGTCTGCAATTATTGTGTGTTTGTCAAACCCACATTGCTAATTCATCACTGTTGTAGAAATCACATTCCTTGTGTTACTTGGAGGCTGTTGATTGATTATTCAGTGTGTGCTTGGCTATCAAGACATTCTTGTACAAACGGCCAACAGCAGGTGCTGCACGTGGACAGGTTATTTAGTTGTCAGGTCATCTTCACCAAAGGTAGAACAGTTTAATACGTGTCTATCCTCCTACTTCAATATAATCATGTACATGTTTGCGATTGAATACGCCAACTCTACTTTGTTTACCAGTGCTTTCTTTCACACACTGCCTAGAGCTTTTGTCTGGATTATAACCTTCTTAGTTAATTCTTTCAGTTTGGTCATGGTGACAGATGTTCAGTATTTAAATTGATGACTCATTCAGCCTTATATCTTCTATAATGTTATAACGACCCATTACATTTATGTTCGTCATATCTACTGTCCTTAGTCACATCAACATGTTAGATGCGTTTTCCATCCCTTCTCCCCACCTCTCCCAAGATCTAACAAATGTGAAATACATTTGCGTCAACACTGGACTTCTTTGAGACTCTAACCGGTGCATTTCCTTTCAATATTTAAGGAATATGATTCACTGAATCACTGCAAAAACTTGTTGAAGAGCCTCCATTTACCATAAATAACTTCAGCTACTTCCATGTTCTGAGCACTTGTAGTCACCGCAAAATCGTCGCGGTCCATATCAAGAGTATTGTTTACTGTATTATTGAACTCCGGATGTAACGAATAACAAGACGTGTTTAAATGATACGTCCCCTCGTAAAACGATTATCATAAATCATCTACGACATTTCCAATTTCATGACCAAAGACTAAAATGTCTGCAGTTTATGCCCAATTTGATAGAACGATAAACAAATCTCACTCTAAGGTATTGCTCACATACGTACTTTGCTACTTTCCTCCGATCAGTTTGCAACTACATAGAATATAATAAAAACATTATTTGTATTACGGTACTGAAGTGTGTCTCCTGGTGGGAATTTACGCCTGCTATTTCATTATTCTACGGTTTCTACGTTGATAATTTATCACTTCATTATGAGCGACAAGTCTCTCTGAGGGATGCTCTCTGGCCGTGATCGTGTTACGTGTCCAAATCACTTCATTTGTTGTTTCTAAGTAAGATGCAGTACTGGTTTTACGCCTATGATTAATTTTTTTTCCCTTTTCTTGTTTGTCCATGTTGTCACAATCAGCTTTATTCCTATGAACCTCCTGTGTTTAAGAAAGCTCTCTATTTGTTTGTTATCATCATCATCATCATCAGCATCATCATCATCATCATCATCGAGTGCCATCACCACAACAAAGGCTGGCTGCCATGTAGCGCAATTGCGCTATGTCTCTTGCATTGATGGTGCAGGTTGTCATAGGCTGATTTGTCCAACTTTTGATGTTACTCATCCATGTCAGTCTCGAAATGCTTTTCTCTCTTTTACCTTGTATTTTCCTCTCCAATATTACTTTTAGTAGGCTGTTGTGTCTTTTAACATCGCTCAAAAATCGCACTATTCTTGTTACAATTTTGTTTAGTAGTTCTCTTTTAATTTTTAGTTGTTTTAAGATTTCATCGTTTGTTTTCTTTTCTTTTCATCAAATTCTACCTATTTTTCTATTAACCACATTTCAAAGGCTTCCATTCTCTTTTCTATTTTCTTGTCTAGTGTCCATGTTTCTGCACCATATTGGAATATTGAGAATATGTAACATTTTGCTATTCTTAGTTTTAAAGTAACATAATAAAATACCCCCTTCACGCCAAGTGGCGTATAGGAAAATATGGTGTTAGTGACCCTATATTTTACAGACCTTCAACACATGCTTTTTGAGGTAATGTGGTCGGTATTACGCCCGTGCTGATTTACTTTCCCAGAAAAATATCCGATACCCATTTGAGGCTGGGTGAACCCGGTAGCCGTCGGTTGGGATCGAATCCTACCCCTTGTCCTTTGTAGTCCAGTTAATATTCTTAGTTTTAGCCCTGGTGTTATTTGTTTTGATGTTAGTATGTTCTTCATGACATTAAAATTACTTGTTGCCATTCCTATTCTTTTGTTTATTTCAGTTGTACATTTTCCATCTGGTTATAGTATGCCCAAGGTAGTTGTATTTCTGAACTGTCTCCAGTTATATTCCTTCAATTTTTATATCAACTTGTGGGTTTTGAGTAATTACTTTGTTTCTGATCATAGTTTTAGTCTTTTTGATATTCATTTCTAGTCCATATTATTTGCTTGTCATGTTTATTTCATTAAGTAATTGTTGTAGATCTTTAGGATTTTCTGCTAGTAGTCAGTATCGTCAAGATATATTAGGTTATTGATTATCTTTCCATTAATTTGTAGGCCTGACATCTCTATGATGTTTTTTTAAAGATTTGCTCAGTGTATAGATTGAACAAGCTTGGTGATAGGATGCATCCTTGTCTTACTCCTCTTTTTATATCAATGGGCGTAGAGTTCTCTTTGTTATCTTTTATTATTGCTGTTTCCTCCCAGTATAGATTACATGTTAGTTGTATGTCCATGTCATCTAGATGTATCTCTTTTAGGCATTCTATAAGTTGTTTGTGGTGTACTATATCAAAAGCTTTGGTGTTGTCTATGAAGCAGTCATATATTGGTTTGTTTACTTCTGTGTACTTTTAGATTAATGTTCTCATAGAGAATATGGCTTCTTTTGTCCCGGTATTTTTCCTAAATCCAAATTGCTGCTCATCTAATTCAGTATTGATTTTATTCGAAATCCTTCCTTGTATAACGTTTAGCAAGATATTTTGTAATATGGCTCATTAGGCTTATTGTTCTAAAGTCACTGCATTCAACTGCACCATTCTTTTTAGGCAATGCAATGAAAGTTGATGTTTTTAGTTCATTTGGTATGTCTCATTTGTGGTATATATCGTTCCATAAGGCTATAATCACTTCATTGCCAAAATCTTCCAATGCCTGTATCATCTCTATCTGTATGCTGTCAGGTCCTGCTGCATTTCTCTTTTTCATTGTTTGTATAGCTTGTTCCACCTCAGATTTTAAGATGCTATAGCCTGATGTACATTTTATAACAGGTTTCTTGTCACGTTGATTCTGAAATAGTTCTGTTATATATTCCTGCCATCTATCTATAATATCCTTATTGTCTTTTAGCATTTTTTTATTTTTTGCCTGCAATGCATCCACCTTCTGTGGCTTTTTCATTTTTATTAGTCATTTTCTTCATTTATGTGTGCTTTCCTCTTAAGTCTTGTTTGCTTTCCACAGTTTCTATTTCTATACATTTTTGACTGAGCCAGTCTTCTTTTGCCTTTTGCACATTTTACGTATTTCATAATTTATTTTATTGTATTGGGCAGTGTTCTTCGCTTGTCTCATTTCTTCCATTTTTTCTAAGATGGTGTTAGTTATCCATTTTTGTTGTTTGTTCTTTTCTCGTTTGGGTAATGTGTCGCAGGTTTCTTGTATGCTTTTCTTTATGCATTGTCATTTGGTTGTTACTTTTTCATCAGGATTTTCTTTTCTGTATTGTTCAATTCCTTCTTCTAGCAGCTTCTGGTTTGTGTTCTTTACTTGTACTGTATAAGTATTTTTAATACCTTTTTGATTTAAAGCTGTTATATCTAGTTGATTTGTTGACGAATTAAACTTTTGCTTCTCAGAGCTACAACTACCTGCAATATAATATAACCAGTGATGGAAAATGTATAACTGAAATAAACAACAGAATAGTTATTAAAAAAATTAATTTTAAAGCCATGAACAATATACTAGTATAAAAACAACTATAAAAAAAACTTCAGGACTAAAACTAAGAATAACAAAATGTTACATCTTCTAAATATTCCTGTATGGTGCAGAAACATGCACATTAAACAAGAAAACAGAACAGAAAATTGAAGCCTTTGAAATGTGGATTTATAGAAGAATAGGTTGAATTGGATGGAAACAAACGATAAAGTTTTAAAACAACTGAAAATAAAAAGAGAACTACTAAATACAATTCAAACAAAACAAATGCGATTTTTGGGCCATGTTAAAAGACACAAACGCCTACTAAAAGTAATCCTGAAGGGGAAAATAAAAGCTAACAGAGGCAGAAGCAGACCAAGACTAACATAGGCTTCTTCTTCTCTTATATATTTTAGCTCCCAGTGGAGCATTGGTCTTCAACAAACACTTTCCAAGTCGTTCTGTATTTTTGCCATTCTTTTAAGATCATTCCATGTCTTCCCCATCATCTTCAGCTCTGTTTCTATCTGTCTTCTCCAAGAATTCCTTGATTTTCCTCTTTGTCTTTTCCCCTGGGAATTCCAAAAAAAGGGCCTGTTGTGTAATACTCTCAGATGGCTTGCGTAATGTGTGTTATATCCAGCGCCATCGTCTTCGCTGTATCTCTTTCTCCACTGGTGTTTGACTGGTACATTTCCATAATTCTATGTTAGTGACTTTGTCCTGCCATTTCCATCCATTTATTCTGCATAAGCATCCATTAATGACAGTCTGTATCTTCGTGATTTTCAATTTTGTTGTTCTCCATGTTTCACAGCCATATAATAGGACCACCTTAACATTTGAGTTGAACATTTTTATTTTTGTATATAACCTAATTTCTTTGGATCTCCATATGTTTCCCAGTGCAATGAATGCTCCTCTTGCTTTTGATATCCTTATTTTGGTATCATTTTCTGTTCCTCCCTCTTAATCTATATTCCAAAAATGGAAAACAAAAAATAAACTAAAGACTAGAAATGGAAAACGTAATTTTAAAGTCATGAAAATATATACTAACATCAAAACGAAAAACCACAGGACTAAAACTAAGAATAGAAAAATGTTATTATATCTTCCCAAAATTCCATTATGGTTCAGAAACATGGACACTAGACAAGAAAAAAAAACAGAGAATTGAAGCCTTTGAAATGTGGATTTATAGACGAATATGTAGAATTGGATGAAAAGTAAAGAAAGCAAACGATGAAGTTTTAAAACAACTAAAAATGAAAAGAGAAATACTTAACACAATTCAAACAAGACAAATGAAATTTTATGGGCATGTTAAAAGACACAACAGCCTACTAAAAGTAATATAGGAAGGGAAAATACAAGGTAAAAGAGGCAGAGGCAGAGCAAGACTAACATGGACGAATAACATCAAAAGATTGAAAAGTCAGTCTATAACAATCTGCACCATCAAAGCAAGAGACTGAGCAGAATGGCGCTCCATGGTAGCCAACCTTCGATGCGGAGACGGCACTGAATTATGATGATGATATTCATGTCTAGTCCATATTTTTTGCTTGTATTTTTTTTTTCATTAGATAATTGTTGTAGATCTTTAGGATTTTCTGCTAGTGGTATAGTATCATCAGCATATGATTAGCATAAATAGGTTATTGATTATCTTTCCATTAATGTTTAGGCCTGGCATCTCTGCTATGTTTTTAAAGATTTGCTCACTGTATAGATTGAACAAGCTTAGTAATCGGATGCATCCCTGTCTTACACCTCTTTTAATATCAATGGATGCAGAATTCTTTGTGTTACATTTTATTACTGATGTTTCCTCGCAATGTAAAAAAAAAACTATCTTTACGTCACATAGTACCATTGCTGGTGTATGACGGGGGGGGGGGGGGGGGGGGGGGCAACGATAGGACCAGAGAAATAAAGGCCGCTTGGTCAAAGCAGTCGCCAAGCCGTGTGAGACTCAGGATTTTTATTTAACCCCCGATAGAAAAAATCCTTTCTGTCTACCGCGGGCTTCGAACACCGAACGTCGGCTTTTCAGCCAGCGAGACAGTGGTTTTAGCCGCACGGCCACGCGCTTCATATTTGTTAAATGTCCTTGTTATCTAGACGTGTCTCGTTGAGGCATTCAAACTGTGTGTGGTATATTTTATCAAAAAATGTTGGTGTAGTCTATGAATCATCGTCATCAAGTACCGGACTCTTGGCGTAGGTGATAATGTCTCTCCACAACTTTCGATCTCGACATTTATTTATCATTTCTGTTGTTGACCTTCTGCCAAGCCATTCTCTTAAGCTGTCTGGTATTTTTTTTCTCTTTGTTTCCCTCATTCTCTTCGTCCCTCAATGTTACCAGTTGTTACAAATATTACAGTTTTTCTCATCTCATTACATGGCCAAAAAAATGATGGTTTCTTCCTAATATTGGAAATTAGCTCTCTTTTTTTTGCTTTCTCTTCTTTTAGAACGTTTTTATTACTCTTTTTAGCTGTCCATGTTATTCTTAATATTCTTCAGTAAAACCACATTTCTACAGACTCCAGTAATTTGTGTTGTCTGTTGTCCTATTATCCATGATTTGCATCCATATATTACGACTGGCTGAACATGATATTTAAGAACTCTTTATCTTGTTTCTATTGTCAAAAATGTATTGCACAGTATCTTCCTTATTTTTTGTAAAGCTGCTTTGTAGTCTATGAAACAGGCATATATTGGTTTGTTTACTTCTGTGTACTTTTCAATAATGTTCTAAATCAGAATTTGGCCTATTTTGTCCCACTAGTTGTACTAAATCCAAATTGCTGCTCATCTAATTCAATATTGATTTTATTCTGAATCCTTCCTTGTATAACTACTAGCAAGATTTATGTTACCTGGGTCATTAGGCTTATTGTTCTAAAGTCACTGTATTCAACTGCACTATTCCTTTTAGTGCAGTTTCAATACCCAAATATCCTACAATGTTTGAACTGGATGTTGAGCCTACTATGAACGAACTTGCTGACGCTATAAATGCCCTCTCAAGAGGAAAAGCTGCAGGAAATGACAACATTCCCACAGATGTACTAAAGGACAACCTAAGCGTACTACTTCCACACCTATACAAACTGCTAATTAAATGCTGGAGAAACGGAGAAATACCCATGATATGAGAAATGCCAAGATTATAACGCTGTACAAGAATAAAGGAGACAGGGGCGACTGCAATAATTACAGAGGCATTTCTCTCCTTAGCACAACAGGCAAAGCTTTTGCTAGAGTCGTACTTAATCGCCTGCATAGACTTGCAGAACGGGTGCTTCCCGAGTCCCAATGCGGTTTCAGACCCGGGAGATCAACCATAGATATGATCTTCACTCTTAGACAACTGCAGAAAAAATGTCGGGAACAAAATATGCCGCTCTATATTGCCTTTGTGGATCTCACAAAGGCATTCGACACAGTAAACAGAGATGGTCTCTACAAGGTGTTAGAAGGCATAGGCTGCCCCCCTAAATTACTTAGGCTGATAATTTCCTTCCATGAAGACATGAATGGCAAAGTCCATTTTGATGGGAGTCCATCAGAGAATTTCAAAGTCAACAAAGGAGTGAAACAGGGATGTGTCCTCGCCCCCACCCTTTTTGGTATATTTTTTGCTGCCCTCCTAAATTACACCTTCGAAAACAGCTCAGGAGATATTTACATTCGCACTAGACCAGATGGCTCACTGTTCAACCTAGCACGACTAAGAGCAAAAACCAAAACAAATGTTGCCCTACTTAAAGAATTTTTATTTGCTGACGATGCAGCCCTAGTCGCTCATAGGGAGGCCACCCTACAGTCGCTGATCAACAACCTGGATAAAGTATGCGACCTTTTTTCACTGTCAATTAATGTTCAGAAGACAGTAATACTAAATCAAGGTGACTTCAAACCTCTATCTATTACTCTAAAAGACTGCCCACTAGAATCAGTACAGAAATTTACATATCTTGGATCCACAGTTACGCAAACCATCTCTCTTGATGAAGAAATAAACTGTCGAAATGGTAAGGCAGCTACGACCTTCGGCAAACTCACAAAAAGGGCATGGAACAACACGAAACTAACTCAAAAGACTAAACTCTTAATATATCAAACATGTGTGCTTAGCACACTACTATATGGATCCGAAACCTGGACAACATACTCAAACCAGGAAAAAAGACTAAATGTCTTCCACATGCGATGTCTCCGCAAAATAATGCACATCAAATGGCAGGACAAAATAACCAACTTAACTGTCCTGCAACGTGCTAAGACCCTAACAATCATGTCGATGCTCAGAAGTCGAAGGCTAAGATGGCTGGGGCATGTCCAACGGATGGAAGAAAAACGCATTCCTAGGCAAATACTATATGGCGAGCTAAAACACGGAAAACGACAAATCGGCAGACCTAAACTACGATATAGAGATATCTGCAAATCATCTCTGAAAGACTTCGCCATCTGTGAAAACGACTGGCAACATCTGGCAAGTGATCGCACATCATGGAGAGCACGTATAAGGAACGGTATAACAACATTTGAGACTGTTCTAAGACAGGACTTAGAAGAGAAGAGACTCATGAAAAAGGATGGTAAACCCTGTGGACCAGCGAGCCTGACCTGTTCATTATGTGACCGCGTGTGTTTGTCAAACATTGGTAGAATTAGCCACGAGAGAAGCTGTTCGGCAAAAACAATACCTCAAAAAAATACGCAATAGCCTCCACTAGACCGTCTGACAAGACGAAAAGGGCCATATATATTCCTTTTAGGCAATGCAATGAAAGGTTATGCTTTTAATTCATTTGGTACGTATCATGTAGGGTATATGTCGTTTCATATGCCTGTAATCACTTCAATGCTAAAATCTTCTAGTTCCTGTATCATCTCTGATATGGTATGCTGTCAGTCCTGCCTTTTGCTTTGTCCTTGTTTGTATAGCTTTTTCCACCTCAGATTTTAAGATTGTATAGCCTGATGTACATTTCACATTGGTTTCTTGTCCCCTTGATCATGTAATAATTCTATTATATTTTTCTGCCAATTATCTATTTTATCTTGAGTGTAGGTTAGCATTTTTCTTGTTTTTTTTTGTCTGAATTGTATCCGCTTTGTGTGAATTTTTTTGTTTATTAGTCATTTACTTTATTTTATGCATTCTTCTTAAGTTTTGTTTGCTTTCTATAGTTTCTATTTCTAAATATTTTTGGCCTGTCAATCTTCTTGTGCCATTTTTGCACATTTTGCGTATTTCATAATTTATTTTATTGTATTGGGCAGTGTTTTTCACTTTTCTCCTTTCTTCCAGTTTTTCTAAGATGATGTTTATTAACAATTTTTATTTTCCTTTTTGGGTAAGGTATCGAAAGTTTCTTGTATGCTTTTTTATGCACTGCTATTTGGTTGTGACATTTATCATCAGGATTTTCTCTTCGTGCATTGCTCAATGCATTATTATAGCAGCTTCTGATATGTTTTCTTTATTTGCATTGTATATTTTTTTTACATTTTTCTGATTTAAAGCTGTTATATTTAGTTGTTTTTTTTACCTGAAATTTTGTTTTGCTTGTTTCTCTTTAGTATGATTTTATTTTATCATTACATGATCGTGATATGAATTAATATCTCCTCCTGGATAAGTTTTGGCTTTCTTGGCGCTGTTACAGAACATATCTTTTCTCATTATTAGTGGTGTATTCTCTAGGATACTGTAGCTACCGCCGGTAACCTGAACATATTAACGAAATACAAAAGGAAATGATAATTTATTATACTTTTTTTTTTATAATTATATTACAAATTTTCGAATATTCTATTACACACTTCGTAGGCCAATATCATTTATTTGCTTTGATTTGCATTTATTAAAGCAAGGTTTTCCTCGGGCCACTATAACGTTTGTGAACGTTATAACTATTCTACATTGAAACCTCTTGGAGCCAGCGGTACATTTTTCATCTATCCGAATCTAGTTAACGACCTTGGCATTCAAAAATTGCCGTTGAAATAATGTACCGGTTGTTACTGCAAGATGAATGCGGTTTCATTGGTTATTTTTAGCTCTAGCCAATCAGAATCTTCAAAATGTGAAAGTGAAACTGCCTGATTAACAGAACTTCATTAGCTATTTATATATACCTACGTTATGCGCATCAGCATCTGTAGAAAGAGCTTTTTCTGCTCTCAAGAGAATCAAATCTTATTGTCGCTCAACTCAGACACAAGAACGCTTATCTGGTTTGGCATTAATGTTCATTGAGAAATCATTCCCTCAGAAACATAGGAACCAACACAACAATACTTTCAATGACAAAGTCATCACGACATTTTCGTCCCAAACAAGACAGATAGTGTTTTCATATAAATAAGTTAGTAATTTAAAATGCAGTGATGTCATTAGAAAATATTACTTTATGTTAGCCTGCTGAATATAATGTATGTTTTTATTTATTATGTCAGTGGTAGCCCAGACCCCAAAACCAGTATACGCCACTGACCATTATGTAATTTATTTGGTTCCTCTTTTTATCTCCAGGGCTTTTCTATGTGTATAGTTTCCTTTTGTCTTGCTCAAAGTGGCTGTTACTTATTACCAGGCTGTTTTCTTCACATAATTGTATTAATCTTTCTCCTCTATCATTTATCTTTTCCTAAACCATGATTTTCTATAATGGTCTTATATCTACCTTTTCCTACTTTAGCGTTCATATCACCCATTACAACCAAGATGTCCGAAGATTTCACGTGCTTCATAACTTTATTTAGATCTTCATAGTATGCTTCTATTTGTTCATCTGTATAGTCTTGAGTAGGTGCATAGGTTTGTACTATTGCTATGTCGAATGGTTTTGCTATCATCAGAGTAGTATAATCATATAATTGTAAGTTTGTATTTACGTATTTTTGTAGCTCTATTTCTATTAATACGCCCCCCCCCCCCTTTTGATGTTCTGATGTATTTCATGAGTATATAAATGTATATTTTTTCGTCCTTTATGTACCCACATTCTTCCCATCTTGTCTCTGATATGCCTAAAATATCTATGCTTATTCGTTCTGATTCTTGGATAAGATTTTCCAATTTTCCTTTCTGGTGTATTTGTGGATCTTTCCACCGATATGAGTTCGAATTCCTCTCCATTGCTTTCTCTGGACTGGTACGTAATGAGGCCCCAACCTCTTTCACGGTGGTCAGCCACATTCCTCTTTCGATTTCGATTTTTTGCTATATTTGATAGTTAATGTCCAAGCCTGCAACTAGGAGCTGAGTTTTAGAGGAATAGTTGCCTCCTTCAATCATAGTCGACTATGGATTTTCGAGCGCCACTAGAAATTTTCTTTTTTTCTTTTCTTTTGCCGTGTATTTTTTAATATGAATTTATCTGCTTCTTGTTTCAATTGGAGCTTAAGAGTGTGTTTCCGAAGATTGCGGTCTGAAGCTATTTCTACACAGGCTGCTTTGTTAATGTTGAAAATTTTTATGTCACTTTTACACGTCTACAAATCGAAGTTTTGATCGCCTCCTGGTTCTTTTAGCATCTACTAATTGTCCAGTGATTATATCTTTTGGGATGCGGCCATCTTTCATACGGTGCACGTGGCCAAGCCAGCGCAACCAAAGTTGTTTGAGCCTCGTGTAGATGTTCCCGAGGTCTGTGCGATTGAGGACGTTAG